>VZUI01091902.1:0-30179 GCA_013401135.1 Cettia cetti | reverse complement strand
AGAAAAAGAAAAAGAAAAAGAAAAAGAAAAAGAAAAAGAAAAAGAAAAAGAAAAAGAAAAAGAAAAAGAAAAAGAAAGCCAGAGGAATAAGAAGTGTCTTAGGAGGTGGGTGTTTGATATGAAGGTCTACACTTTGACAAGGGAGCCCAGAAACATCAGCAGAACCCAAGGGCTCTTTAATTTTCACTTCATAAACCAGACTGCTGATACTGGCAGGGAATACCTACACAACACTGCTCATTAATGCACAGAGCATGGACAGCTACATTTAGGTTGCTGTTTTACAGGAAAATGGAGTGCAGGAGACTGATATCATGCTGATGATTCAAGGAGCTGAAGTCTCCAGCCACTACAGGATGTGAAATGCATGACCCACATGTGCATTCAGAGGCTGCTAGTTCCATTGCAAAAAGCTGAATAATTCCATGCTTCTGGGAAGTTTTCTGTTCTCTTTGCAGGCTGCTACAGAACACTGTGCTGGCATTGCTTCTCATGGCTTGGAGATCCCTTGCTATACACGACACAGCAACCTCTTCAGCCCCTCATAACACATGTCCAAACTCTGCCTCCTTTGTAAATCACCAGACTTCCTCTTAGAGAAGACTAAAGGGCACTTCCCACCTGTTGGGGTGGTCACAAAAGTTCAGCAGGAAATAGGGGTCTCTACTGAAGACTTTCCATGGGTGTGGAGTGACAGAGCACACCCTATTTCTGGCCAAAGAGATGGTATAGACTGATGCATGCATACTTAAAATACAGCCTGGTCTGCAACACCGTGGAGGTCCAAATGAATCAATGGGGACGGCCTCATCACACTCTGCAGCTTCCTCACAGGGAGAAGAGGAGGGGCAGACACTGATCTCTTCCTTCTGCTCACCAGGGGAAAGACCTAAGACAATTGCATGATGTTGTGTTGGGGAGGTTTAGGTTGGATTTCAGGAAAAGGTTCTTCACCCAGACGGTGGCTGAGCTCAGGAAGAGGCTCCCCAGGGAAGAGATCACAGCACCAAGCCTGACAGAGTTCAAGAAGTATTTGGAAAACACTCTCAGGAGCATGGTGTGATTCTTGGGGTATCCTGTGCAGGGCCAGGATTTGGACTTTGATGATACTTCTGGGTCCCTTCCACCATAAGATATTCTATTCTATGAACTGCAGTTGCTGTCAGTTTGATCTTGATGGGTCCATAGAGCCTATGGTCCAGTACCCTACTGGTTATCCCTGGATGGTTCTCTGCTCACAGATAGAGAAAGGGTAGCAAAGACCTCCATTATTCTTTGGGTATAAAATTTAGGGATGTTTTAAGCAGTCCTGATGGGGCTTGTACTAGAAACACCAAGTAGAACCACAGCTGGTGGTGATGGCAAGAGGCATAATCAGTGTTAGGGAGACCATAAGTTGGAAGATGGGCTTCATTAATGATCTGGTGGATAATATGATTCAAAAAACCTAAGAAAGTCACTGCTTTTGATTGATGAATTTTTGATGATTTGTTTTATAGGCCAAGGGATAATGGTTTTAAACTAAAGGAGGGTCAATTTAGATTAGATAGAAGAAAGAAGTTTTTTACAAAGAGGGTGGTGCAATGTTGAAACAAGTTACCCAGAGAATGTATGGGTAACCTTTTATGTTCCATACCAGGAAACAAGGACAGTTTTGATGGGGACAATATAGTGGAAGATGTCCCTGCTCTCTGCAGGGGGGTGGGACTGAATGACCTTTGAAGTTCCCTTCCAACCCAAATAATTATATGATTCTGTGATTCTATGATTGAAAACACAAGGAATGAAAGGCACAGGAAAAAAAAAACAACAAAAAAACCAAAAAAAAAACCCACAAAAAAACAAAAAAACAAAAAAACAAAAAAAAAACAAAAACAACCAAAAACAAAAACAGCAAGCTAACAGATCATGGGTCAATCAAAAACATTGTCTGGATAAATAAGACAGCAATTCTGCCTTGAATTTAAAACTTAAGAGGAACTGATGAGTAAATCCAAGCAATATCAAATATATTCTTACTAAGTAGCAGAAAAAACAGGGAATATAGGTCATAGAAAGAACACTTCACAGAGAACATTTCTGGCTTCACAAGAGGGGAGGCAAGAAATCTGCAGTACTGCTGATGTGACACAACTGTAATAGAGACAAATAAGACCAGAGAAGGCCTCAATTTTTTTTTTTTTTTTTTTTTTTTTGCGGGGATGATGAAGTGTTGTGCTGGTTTAATATTCATATTCAAAGGCATTGATTCCATACATGAATTATGATATCCTGGTCAAGGTTCCTTTGAATCTATGTAGCAGACACACAAGTGTGTGATTAAGTAAAGGGTGAGTCAACAGTCCTTTGTACAGGAAGCAACTGAAGGTGCTGGACATGCTGTCCTGGGCAAAATAAAAGCTGAGAAGCAGTATGGTTATTGTCCACAAACACATCAGCAAGGGAACACCAAAGGCAGAAATAAAAGAATTATCAACGTTCTTATTATTAATTATGCAAGCATAAAAAAAAAAAAAAAGGGATTCAAAATAGCCAGGAAAAACTTGAGTGGAAAAAAATAGCCAGGAAAAACTTGAAAATGAGTGGACTTAGAAGAGGGAAAATCCTGATTCTCTTCAGAATCAAAGATTGAAAACATGTAACAGCTATGAAACTAACTTAGAAGAAAAGGACAAATACCAGTGAATGCATACTCACAGTGACAAGTTTTCCTGCCCTGTATTCCCAAGACACCTTGCATAAACAGACTTTGATAAATGGAGGATAAAGACCCTGTAAGGGCTATGAAGTTAATTTCAGCTGATTAATCTGAACCATATTACTGTTTTGTGAATTCATACAACATATCCTAATTAAAACAATAGTGTGGTCTGAGAGAAATCATGTCAAACTTTCCTTCCCAGTATGTTGCCTCCAAAGCAAGAAGGCATAAAAGGCTCTTTGGAACTATTTTACCTGCAAAGTTTAGGTGAACCTGGTTTCCAACTCATTGTCTCAGCAATTTAACTCATTCTGTTCCTGGTAGATTGTTCTCTGGAGAAGGAAAAAACATCAACCTTCAGCCACACACATGCAGGAACTCATGTTACCTTGATGGTCAATGCTTCCTTTTCCTAGGTAAGTCACTTGGAGTGGCCTTCCCAGTTTCCTCTTCCCAAATGACCATCACTGATCAATATTTCTGTCCCCCTGACCCATGCCAGGTATCATAAATATGATGTCCCATGCTCCTGATATCTGTTGTCTTTACCATCACATTCCAAATATTGAACCCACAGGATGCTTCTCTGAAGCATTAGCATCTAAAGTTATTAGCAGTACAGCTTCAGAGATTTCTCCTTTAAAAATGTAGCTGCTGAGCACAGTCTATATTTTCTAATATGGCCAGAATAGATTCTTTTTTTGGGATTGTGTATCATTCAAAGCCTTCTATAATCTAACCTTGAAGGAGGAGCAGAATTGCTGTCCTCTGCATTTACTTCTCAGCTTCTATTGAACAGGGTGCACATGTAATTTCACTTCTGAAATGATGCTGCAGCCCTTTAGTCAGCATAAACCACTATCCAAGGGATTATGTGCCTATCTCCTGGCTCACAGTCACTGCCTTTTGTCCTTACCAGCCCCTCTTTTACTTCCTTCCCATTTGATGCAGCACTTACATTCAAATGGCCACAGTCTGAATCAGAGAAAAGAACTTTTTTTTTTTTTTTTCTTTTTTTCACTCACCCAGTTCAACTTGCAGCTGCTCAGCTCCTCCACCTAAGTGAAAGAGCAGCTAGAATTGGGCAGCTGGGTCAGGTAAAAAGGCACAACTTCACCTTTTGGTAACTGTGTAGTTATTGATTTTACCCCCACAGGAGAAACAGTTCCTACCTATATTCGGAGTAGGGTTTTTTATTTCTCAAGCTGAAGCTCTTCTTTCTCCTTCTCAATCTCTTTCTTCTTTCCAGCTCTTCATTTTCACCATTTTCTCCCAGTTTCTTCCTGGCCCTTACCCAATCCTTTTTGCAAAGTCAACTTCTTTTTCTAAAGATGCTACATTCTTCTTTAAAACATGCAGCATTTCAAGTCGAGCAGCATGTAAAAGTCCAATTTTAACTGCTGATTATAAAACAGATATCAATATAGTTTAATAAAGCTTGGTAAGGATGAATCAAATAGCTGTAGCTGGAACATAGGAAATATGAGAAAAAGTTACGTAGTGAGTTCCTGTTCAGCCCAGTGAGAGCAGGGGGAGGTGGGGAAGGTAAAGCAGCCTTCCATCTCCTGGAGGGAGATTACTGAAAAGAAATAGTTTATTATACAACAGCTCACTTTGGAAACCTTGCAGACTAACCCTCCTTTACAGTGTGTTATTTGCTTAATGAAGACAGATACATTTTAGAAACAAATAGTATCCAGTATTTGTTGGGTTTCAACATTTTTCACTATTTTCATTTTTCTAATTGACTCCATCCTATTTGCTTGCAATCCACTCTCCTGAAGTCTACAGGTCCTGTTCATGGTTACTGAAAAAGGAAATACTTCTTCCCTTTATTCCTAACCCTTGATTATGCAAGTACCAAAATTGATGAAGTTCTACTTATCCTCAGTACCTTGTTCATTTGCAATTTGCTTTGCTTTCAGCTTCATTTAATCTCAATGTTTGATTTACTCCTGGATCATTTCCACTGGAAATGCTGAGACCAGCAAAGATGATCCACATGAAGTGTGACAGAGAACAAGCTCTCACCTGTGAACTTTATGAGGTTTGGCTGTTGGAAACTTTGCTCTTTTCTTTGAATTCCCAGGTACAAAAGACCTCAATATCTGCAGAGTTCTGATAAGCAGCATTTTAACTCTGCTGTTTTTCTTCAGACTCATGATGCAAATGTAAACAAACATCAATATTTTTAAGAGGAAAAAAAAGAGCTTTTTGAAATTTTGAGCTCTTGTTATCTTTAAACATAAAATGTCTGCACATAAACTAGAAGACTTCCATATAGATCTTAGACAGGAAGAAAAGGGAGGGAAGGGCATATGAGTGTATTAAAATTTAGGCTTTTTAGTATTTCATTCCATACATAATTTAAATTCTGCCATTGGTCAATGCTTCTGTTCCCTGCAGAAGACCAGATCTACATCCATCATTACAGTCTTAAGCATACCTACAGAAGACTGAAGATAAATAATTAAATTTTTCATTTTTACTTCCTTGTAATGTAACTTCAATGATCTCTCCCCCAGCTGTGCAATAACAAGGATAGCTTTGGACCATGCAACTTGTGATCCCACTGTGGGAGCTATTTCCTTTGATATAACTCAAAACATCTTGAACCCTAGTGACAAATTTAATGTTAAGGCTCTGTTTCAAACTTACTTGATGCAAGTCATCCTGCAGTGGTAAAGGAGAACCACTATACCCACTGCAGTCTAATTTCTCATCTGTGTGCAAAATATGGGTTTGTAACATCACCCTCACTCCCCGGCCCCCAAATTTCTCATTTGAATTGAGATTTTGTTCTTAACAAGATGGACATAGAAATTGATGCTTCAGGTCAAGGCAAAAGGAGGAAGCTGTGCCTTCAGCCCTGGCATAACAAAAACTTCATCATGGGAGTATTTTATCTTCTGCACTGAGTGAAATAAGTGGATAATTAAATAATTATCTGAAAAGATGGTAATATTCTTCACAAAAGTAAAACCTATGAATAAATATCAATCTCTTTGTCTTCCTCACTAACCTAAAATGCTCCTTTCTCAACCCATAGTTCCATACACTGCTGGCACCTTCCTATTCTGATACCGTTTCTCACCTGATAATTTAGCCTCACGAGAATATTATGATGCACTGCAAAAACATGAATTGAAAAAAAACCACCAACAAACCTTTGAGCAGAAGAGATGTTACTCTAAATACAGAATATAAGTGAGAGCAACATGATCACAAATTCTCTCCAGTTTAAGAGAGAAGGATGTTGTGAGGGACCATGTTGAAGACCTTATAGAAGTCCCGATAAATGACATCTGTAGCCCTTCCTTTGTCCACTGATGCCGTCACCCCACCATCAGATTGGTCAGGCAGGATTTGCCATGCTGGCTGTTTGGGCAGTGGCTCTGACAGGTACCTCCATTCTGGTGCACAGCATCACTCCTTGTGGAGGTCAGGAGGCCAGTCAGCAACGTGGGGAGAGAGCAACCCTGGGGAGAGAGCAACCCTGAGGCTTCAAATATGTGGAGGTTCCCCTAAGGGAGAAACCCTGGCAGACTGTTCTCCCCTCAGGGTGAGCAGATGTGTTCCCCCATGAGCCTTTGTGGTTGATATGCAAATCACTTACACCTCATTGGTTCTTTCCCTGCTTCCTCCTTTTTACCCTACCTGATTGGTCCATGTTCAATCCTTCCCCTGATTGGTTCATTTCTCAATCCTCCACCCCATTGGCCAAATTGTGTAACCCCGCCCCCTGGCTTACCTATATAAATCCCTGCTCTCCGTGGTTCTTTGTCCCTGGACCCCATTGAGGAAGCAGCTGAATAAAAGCTCTGAGGAACGTCCAGACAAAGACCCCATCTCTCCTTTCACATTGCCCTGAAGGCTCAACTCACAGCTGAGCTGAAGTCCCTAGGCAGGTGCAGAGGTGCCTGTGGGACCAGGTGTGTCCTTTTCAGGACACTTCTCTGGGGACTTTGTGGCACTGACCACCACTGCCTGCTGCAACAGTTCCTCTGCAAAGCTGATGGTGTTGAATGTGCCTGGGGCACAGCTGATATCACACCAAGTTGACTATCCAGCCCAAGCAGTGGTGTGTGAGCTGTGTTTTGATACTTATGAGAAGCTTAAAAACACCTGATTACGCCTGATTGACTATAGAGATCATCATCATACAAATTTCCAGATAACTGCACAGTGATGAACTGAACATTTTCAGATGAAAATGTTCAGTTTTATTCTTTGCATATTTAAAAAGAGTGCAGAGATCCATAGAAACCCTAGAAGAGCTCAGCCAGGTGGTGAGACAGGGCTGTGCTCAGCTTGGGGATTCAGACATTTGCTTCATGGCTCAGCTCAACAGCTGCACGCAGGTGGCCACTGTTAGGAGGTGGAAGCTTAAACATTGTGAAGGACCAGAGCTGCAGGGCTCAGAAAAAACCTCAGATAAGTTATAAGGAATTTGTCTTTCTTAACACATGATTGGAGTAATCTGCAAGACTAACAGAGTTGGAGCTAGTTCTAATGGAACTTTTTCTCTCCAAATAAAGAAGAAATCAACAAACATCAAATTATCTCAATGGCAGCTGGAGAGGTTTTCACTAATCAGAACTGTTTGTGAATCATTAGGCGTGAAACTACTTCACTGACAGTAAATAGTACTGTAAGTCTGTGCAGACTGTAGTGTTGGTTTCATTGCTCTTCCAGTTACATCCAAAGGATTTTTGAACAGTTGGAACTTAAATGGAGTTTTCAAAAGATACAGTAGTTAGCATAATGTAGTTCTACATCTGCTTACACTTGACATAAAATCTCATGAACAGTCATTTTTGTTGGGAAACTTTTACCACACTTCAGATGTAAATTATATATGCAGATATAAATACATTCATTTATTTTATAGATTTTGTTTTTAAAGCAGGAATTTATGTTTACTTTCATCACACAACAGGAGATTTTCTTCATATACTATTTTCTTCATTCAGGGAACAATTTCCCATGTTTTTCCATAGGACCTTCTTCTCATTAAAGAAACCTGCATGATTGAAGTATTGCACCATATCCCCTCCTCCTGCAAGCTAGAAGTTTCACTCTTCAGAAATAATCATATCCTAATTATTCTTCTCAATTAACATGCTAACAGCATCAAAATTGCAACAATCTTTATTTCATGAGTTACGCTGGTAACATTCATCTCAGTTCTTTCCTAATTCTCAAATTCTCCACATTTTTTGTAAAATTTAAATAATAACAGTTAAATCAAGGAAAGTAAGATCTCACAGAAGTGAGGGTTTCCATAGGATGGGTGACAATGTTTACATGCCTTTTATTAGTTTTTCTAGAACTGCAGTGCTAAAACCTCTGAAGGGCCACAGACTGCCATCCTAGCTCCTGGCTGTCTGGAAGAGCTGCACCCAGCCATGCCTTCCAGACATGTCTGTCAGAGGCAAAGCAGCTCAGCCTCATCCTGCAGCTGAATGTGCAGGTCCAGGGAGCTCCCTCCTGCCCTGGCTTGGCTGGGACTGTGCCAGCCTCAGCAGCTGGGAGCAGCACTGCTCTCATCTGAAGCTGAGGTTGATGCCTTGGGAGGGCTGACCTGAAACAGAGACTGCACAGAGGTAGAGAATAAAGTAGGTATTTATTCAAAGGCTTCCAGGATACACCTTGGGCAGGACAAGAGCTACACCCAAGGTGGACTTAGAATGGTCACAAAATGGCTAACTGGTCATGAGGTATTACATTTTTATAAGTTTTTGTCCATTTGCATATTGAGGTTTAATTTTCCAATTACAGCTCTAGGTAGTGAGGTCTCATCCTTCTTGTTCCTCCCTTCAGCCCTTGTGTTTGTGCTTTTGGGGCTGAAAGTTGTCCTTGGTCCTCAGCAGGAAAAGGATTTGTTTTTTCTCCCTACTCTGAAGAGAGCTCACCAGCACTTAATGTGAGGCTCAGAACTGCACCCCTGGGCAGCAGAGAATCTGAAAAACATGAAAGCTAAAACTTAAGGCATCAAGGTAACTCTCAGCTGCATCATGAAATGACCAGAGAAGCCTTGTAGCTGTCTTCCAGCTTGATCTGTAGCTTTGTTTTGACAAGGGAGGGTGATTTCACACCACAGTGTGTTCCTGTCAGAAATACTTGCTCACACAACTAGGCTGATACAGAGCAGTGATCTGCTGGGGATGGACTATACACCTTTTCTCTCTCACAGCAAAGTGCTTTACATCTGTAACTCCTGTGTAGGATGTGTGTATCCCCAAACAGTGCCAGGTGGTTCCTGCAAGGAGATGCTGTATCCTGCATCTCCTGAAGGAGCCCTGCCTGAATGGAGATCACAAAGATGTAAATAGCACAGCATTTTGCACAGGCAGACCCCGTCGAGAGTGCAGCTGTTTAGCTGATCACATGTCCCTGAAGACAGCTCCCAGGACCCTGTGTTGCCACAACAGTTCTCCTTGAGACCCATCTTGCCTTCATGACTGCAAGAGCCAGATGTGTGCCATGAGCCTGGGCTGGTGTGAGAAACAGCCACATCTAAGGGGCTTCTCCTCTTCCTTACTCCTCCAGGAGCTCTCAGAGCAGCAACAACAGTTTGGGAAGCTTTACTTTGAGGGGCTGCAGGAGGCACCAAGTGGCTGGATGGAATTGGCATGGAAAAGTACAAATGAGGCAGAGCTATCCAGGTTTGACAGAGAATGTGAGCCTAGACCTGCAGAGTCCAGGGAAATGAAGGGAAAACACACTAGGAATTTACTAAAGGAAGGAGCTATGGGATGGGGAAATGGGAGGTGTCTGGCCTGTGGAATTAAATGAAAAGAGAGGGTTTTATGCTACAAAGGAAAGGATTAGATCAGTGTGGAAAGGAACTGCTCTGCTGAATTGTTCTGTTTGCCTCATTCCAGGAATATTTTTTTCTGAAGTTGGCAGGAAATGTCTCTTGAAATCTTTTTAAAACTGAGTGTTATACTAGTGATGAGCCTACAGTCATGGAGTTCAGCTGTGTTAAACTTCTTTGTTTCAAGACAACTCCGTGGTTTTCTGCCTCATAAATGTCAGAAGTGCTGGTGTTTCACTGACACCTGTGGATATAAAGCAGAATTGCACACAGGATTTTGTACTCTGAAAGTCAGGAGTTATGGCTCCAAAACTTTCTGGAACATAGCATCTTCCCTCAGTCTTTTGCCTGAGGAGTCGGTAAAAATGTTCAAGATACTGCTGCAATGATATACATGCTAACCTGTAAGATTGAGGTTTGCCAGTCTTTCTTTCCTGGGGGAGAATTATCCATGCAAAGAGATTTAGGGATTTTGCCTTCTTCTGCAAAAGCTAACCATGTGTTAGCTGCACATCTAACCATGTGTTTTACAAGATCAAGAGCAGAGCAAAGCAGAATACCTTGTGGTTGAAACAGACAGGCTTGAAGCATTGCTGCACATCCAGAAGCTGGTTTTGGCCTGCTGATGGTTTTGCCTTATGGGGAGAACAGTGGGATGGGAAGAAGGGACAGTACTGTCCCTGTTTGACACTCTGCATTGCTAGTCCACTTAAAAGTGCTGCTGGAATAGCAATAACACTGCTAACACCCTATCCTAGACCTCCTTAGGTTAACACAGGTTCACATTTAGCATGGGCTGAAGCACAATTTTAATTATGTACTTTTGTGTGCAGGGTAAACTTTTAAATGTTTGTTTTGCTGGTAATTACAGGTGTGGAAATTCTTAGGCTGACATACAGGATTTCTAAGAAAGTTATTGGCTTGTTGAAGGCAAGCTGCTGCTTGTATGAAAACTTATACATGAAGCTAGGATACACTGACCTCAAAGTAGGATGATTTCAATGTCTAAGATGCATATTTTTGATAAGGCCAGTACCACGTGCTTGGAGGATTTTGGTAGAAATTAATTTACAAGAAAAATAGTAGAATTGTTATAAAAGAGAGAAGGGCAAGGCAAGGCAAGGCAAGGAGCATCTCTCACCATTCTGACACTCCCACCAATGAGGTCAGTGCCTCAGGAGTAAGTGAGTGGGGACATTCATCACCAACACAATGTTTCACCACTTGCAGTTTGCTGTGATATACAGCACATGCTTCATTAGAAAACATTTCTTATTTCCTCATCTTTTTCTTCTGTGATTGTCTTGACTCTCTTGATCAAACAACAGCTCTTGCAAGGTCATTTTTGTCCCTGACACAAAGCTTTCCACTAACATTAGCTCCAGCTGAAGCCAAACCTAGGAAAAGTGTGGCAATCATGTGACAATCATTTCTGACCATATGGATTAACTGCAAGGGTACCTTCCCCAACCTTCTTGCACAGATCTGTATGCTTTGCAACAGCTTTGATTTGCAAACCCTTTATTGCAAAGGGGTTTTGAAAGAATTGTGGTTATAGTGCGGCTTCTGCTGCGTGCTGAAAAACCCAACTTTTCAAAACCATTTTCTCTGTGACATTTGTGGTGTTTTGGAAATAAACGGTGTCTCATCTACAGGATTACTAGGGGTAAGATAAAAGGAAAACCACGGGGTTTTTGTATTGCTGTAGCATCTTCTTGAGACCAGTAAAATTTTTAAAAAAGTGTTTGGTTAATGCTGGGGCCTTGCTACCATACCAACAGAGAAACATGCACTCTCATTCATGGCTTTCAAGAAATGAGGGTCTGTGAGCAGCCCTCTGGCAAGGAAAGCTTGGGAGAGAGAGAACCTCTTGGTGACAGAACACTGTTTACAACAGACCTTGTCACATACTGCAGTGGGGTTTTTGTATATTTTAAACCTTTTTCAAGATGTTGAAGTAGATATGGACCTCTCTCTCAGGAACTCTTCTTATTTGGCAGTGTTGGCATTCTTCTCTGTATGCTGTTCCAGTGTTATATCAGTAACTCCCACTGAATGGCAGTAGCAGGCTGTGCATGTAATTTTGGCACCACTAAAATGTCAGGTATTAAATTAAGAGTGCACCATAACATCATTTAAATGTTGCACTGCTCTGAGCTAATCTGGACACCTCCCCAGAACTTTATAAATACATGTTGTGTTTACAGTTCTTGTAGGTTAGATTGAAGTAACCTATTACCATAATTATAGTACACACCCTGTATATTAATTATGATAGAAACAACAGATGTATGTCTTGAGCTTGGAGAAGGCACAGTTATTTCAGAAAGTGACATATTTCTCCTTAATAAAGGCTATTACTTGTGGCATTACAAGTGTGTGCTATGGTGGCCAGAATTAATTTCTTCATATCTGTGGTTTATATATAATATCTTTGTACAATTGTGATGTGGTCCTAGTACACACTTCATACATTTCTTGGAAAAGAGTTCTCTTCCAGAGTGAGGAGAATAATCCATATTTAGAGAGGCAGCAAATACAGGGATAATATTCCTTGATTAAGGTTTCAAATGGATGTAAATAGACGTAGGGGTCTGTGGTTTATAGCTTAACAAAAAGGCATTCCTCAGTCCTTTTTGTCGTCTGTATGCACACAGAGTAAATGAAAGCAACACTTGTGCTTTTGTGGTAATTTGTGTTCAACGCAGAAAAATATCTCTATCTTTCCAGCCCTTATTTATTGGAATCAAAATCAGGGGCCAGGGTTTGCCACCTGTGGTTATCAAAGAACCATAGAATGGCTTGAGTTAAAAGTGACCTTAACGATAATCTGTTTCCAGTACCCTGCCACAGGTATGGCACCTGCCACTAAACCAGGTGGCAGAAAGCCCCATCTAACTTGGTATGCTTATGCTAAAGAATTTCTATGCAGTACCCCGTTGTTATCACTAGTGCCCTCTTGGAGTCTTTAAATTTTTCATTTCATTTAAATGATACCGTGAGATGGGGTAGCTTATCACTGAGATACCTCTGCTCAGATTGCTATCAAAACACCAAAAATCAAACACCACTTCACCAAATACTTAATTCCTGTTCTCTGTAAAACAGACTGCTAGCTAAAGGATGCCAATGGCACCTGGCCTGGAGCAGCAATGGTGTGGCCAGCAGGAGCAGGGCAGGGATTGTCCCCCTGTGCTGGGCACTGCTGAGGCTGTACCTCAAATCTGTGATCAGTTCTGGGCCTCTCACTCCAAGCAAAACATTGAGGTGCTTAAACAAGACCAGAGAAGGGCAATGGAGCTGGGGAAGGGTCTGAAACACCAGTCCTATGAGGAGGGCTGAGGGAGTTGTTCAGCCTGGATAAAAGGAGGCTCATGGAGACCTTACCACTATCTACAGCTGCCTGAAAGATGGCTGTATGATGGGGGGGTTGGTGTCTTCTCCCAGGTAACAAGGAACAGGACTAGAAAATATGGCCTTAATCTGTGCCAGGGAAGGTTTAGATTGGCTATTAGGAAAAATTTCCACACAGAATGGGCTGTAAAGCATTGGAACAGGGTGCCTGGGAAGTGGTTGAGTCATTATGCCTGGAGTGGTTTAAAAGACGTGTAGATGTAGCACCTAGGGAAATGATTCAGTGGTGGACCTGGCAGTGCTGGCTTTATGGTTGGACGTGGTGATTTTAAAGGTCTTTTCCAACATAAACGATTCTATGATTGTAGAGAGATGGACTTTTTGTAACAGAACCACCCCATTCAGCATCTCCAAACACTTGGACCTAAAGTGATAAAACAGAATGGAATTAATTTTGCATCTGACAAGTTCTGAAGAAGACAAAGGGAACCTTAAGCTCAGCTTGTAAGGAATCATACTAAAACTGCAGCTCATCACTTCTGGAAGGTTCCCAAATTAGCTCAGCTGCTGTTTTACAAGTAGCTAGCTTGCATGTTAGAGGTGGTTGTTGCTGAACTGATGGCTACCAGCAGCATGTCGGCCCATGGAAATACTTCATTTTAAAATATATCTAATGAGTGGCCCTTTTAAGCCACTTTTGAATGTCTCCTTCTTAGGAGACATAAATGGCAACCTCAATTTAATTTTTGAATTGTAACTGAATAATTGCTAGAAGCATATAATGCATAGAAGTGTCACTGATGTATGGTTGATGCACACAAAGAAAATGTGGAGTTTTAGGTATTTCTGCTGCTCCTAAATTAGGTAACAACACACATTTTTGGAGCTATTAAAATTCTTTTACAAAATGTAATGGTTTAGATATCCTTTTTTTTTTTCTTTTTTCTTTTTTTTTTTTGTTTTTCTTTTTAAAGTGTTCTTATCCAAAGCATAGTTGAGGAATGCAATTTTAATGCTGGTTGCTCAATAAAGTCTGCATAGAAAATGAACTGTAACAGAAAGCTGATTTTTCTTCATATCCAGGATTTGACTGATGCTTAGGAAAACAAAGGAAAAGCACCATAATATGCCCCAGATACTTCAGTCCATGATGAGCTGCCATGGTTAATTACAATGCATATTTCATACAGCTAGAATGTAGTTTCTGTTTTCTGACCTAAGTGCCTTTGTGTGCAGGTCACTGAAACATCTGCTCTGCAGGTTCTAGTTGTCCAGGGGAAATGATAAGGGAATGTTTTTCCCCCTGAATATCACTGTTGAGGAGACCCTAGTTCCATTACAGGACTGAGTGGCGCAGCTTCAGATCAAACACTGTCTGCACTTTGTTGGATCCCTGGAAGCTGAGAATTTTATATTTTCTGTGTTGACAGGCACTGACCCCCAAGAAAACACTGCATTTGACCTGAGGCTGTGGAAAAGGCTTCCAAAATTGAGTGATAGCACTGGGACTGTGGGTGCGTAGTTTTTTAGAATATATAAAGCAAGATGGAGGATTTAGGGGGGATGCTAATCCTTCTTTTTCACCTTCTTCTTCATGGGTTTGGGTGGTATCTTGTAATTGGACAGAAAAGTCCACATTGCAGGCCACAGGTGGTTGGTTATTGGGTTAAAAGTAAAAATAATTTAGGTGTCATTTCTTAATTGGACAGTTTATCCTTAAAAGGCCTTGTAGAGAAAGAGATAGGAGCCATTTTTTAGTTAGTTACCTGTAAGTGCTGTAGCACTCACAGCTTGTGAGACTGTGCTGTAGATAAGAATTAATAAACACCTGAGTCTGAACACGAAACACTGTCTCGAGCATTTAATCACAACTCTGGCAGAAGAGAAGATAAAAAAGCAACAGCCCTTCTTCTCATGGCAAAGGGAGCGGAAATTAGGACCAACAGGAATAACCAGTGTCAGTGGTGTGTGGGCTGAAGAGAACTCTGATTTCTGCAGAGTAAAACACAGCTTATAGTTTAACACATAAATTTATAGCTTATATAGTCCCATATCCAATGATGGGGACTACAACAGGGTCATGAAGGAGAGAGTTATTAATGGGGGGCTTGAAAGGAGAAAAGGCAGAGGTAGTTGAGCAGGAAAGGGGTATTATGGCAACCTTAACAGTTTCAGTAATGTGAGTCTCTGAAGCTGAATAAAGGGGAAAGAAGGAGAAGAAAAAGCTGAGAGCAGGAAGATAGCAGAGTCTCTGCCCTAAGCTCCAGGCAGAGCTTTTACCACAATGAAAGCAAGAAAAAAGCTTAGGTCCTGGGTTATTACAGCTTGAAGATGGTGTTTTTCTTCCTTAAAATCTAGTCTAATGCAGTCATCAAGACATGGTTATTTTTTAAAATAAAAGTTCCTCCCACATTAAAAAAAAAACCCAAAAGCAAACAGTTCTGCTTGTTATCTTACCCCTGGCCACCATCTGTGCTCACCAGAATGCTGACAGCAAAGATACTGAGCCCTGCCATCTCCAGAAGTTGCTGATGAGCCTTTGCCACCGAGTTTGGGCACATGAACATCACACCAAAGCACAAGGGATGCTTGTTTCAGTGCAGGTCAGAGGAAACTACAGAAGATGCCTTGGGAATCAAGCTGGAAGTGGGGACATTGGAAGGAGGTGTTGGGGGCCACAACAGAATTCAGATTGGAGGACACCAGAAGTCTGTGGTCAAATCCCTGCTGAACACCAGCCATGGGTTTCTCCAGACATTTACACAGATGGATGTGGGTATTTCACAGCCTCATCAAGCAACCTGCCCCTGTGTTGGCCAAAGTACTCTAACAAGCACCAGGTAGAGGAAAAGCAGAAATTTCAGGTGCTACAGATTTTAGGATACAGACCAATCTCAAGTGCAAAGTGAAGTCAAATTCTAACTGGACCTGTAACTTCATGGGGTTTTGAGACCAGAATTTAGAATTTGACCTAATTCTTGTTCTGATTTTTCTCAAGATCTCTTCATGGCTTAAGAAAAAATATTAACACATGAACATGTCTGTTTGTTACATAAGTGGGCACTTACACCACAAAACATGAGTAGATGGTGATGTTGGAAAACAAACATTTTTGAAAGGTTGTGGAATCCCAGGAATAGGTCAGGGTGGAACAGACCACAGTGGTCATCTGGTCCAATCTCCCTGTTTAAGAAAGGTCTCCCAGGGTGCATTGAACATGACTGTGTCCAGACAGTTTTGGAGTATCCTCACTGATGGAGATTTCACAGCCTCTCTGGGCAATCTGATCCAGTGTTGGGTCACTTGCCCAATAAAGTTCTTTCTTTTTGACATTCAGGTGGAACCTCCTGTCCATCAGTTTCTGCCTGTTGCCTCTTGTCACCCCAGGCCCATCACCACTCAGAAGAGCCTGGATCCATCCTCCTGCCCTTCACACTTCAGATACTTATTGGCCTTGGTGATATCCCCTCTCAAACATCTCTTTTTGAGGCTGAACAGGCCCAGTTCCCTCAGCTTTTTCTCCTAAGAGAGATGCTTTTGTTCTTTAATAATCTTTGTAGTTCTTCATTCCAGGAGCTCCATGTCTCTCTTGTCCTGAGGAGCCCAGAACTGGACACAGCACTCCAGGTGAGGCCTCACCAGGGCTGAAGAGGGGGGCAGGATCACCTCCCTCAACCTGCTGGCAGTGCTCTTCCTGCTGGCTCCCAGGACATCCCTGCCTTCTTGGCCACAAATACACACTGTGGTGACCTACAATGCTGTCTGTGCTGCACTGTTGTGTGGTGGGCACCATCACCACTCGTCTGTGCTTTAAAAAAAAAACAACTTGAACAAATGAAAAGCTACAGAGATCATTCCCATTTTGAAAAGCCTGTCACCTAATTTTGCCTCTCATAAGGGAAGGATGTATGTTATCGTCATTCCAAGAAATTATTTCCCTTGCAAAGAACCATATGACTCATTATTCAGGAATGTGAGGGTGGGAAGCCCCTGGTGTAAGTGCAGCAGGGGCATGTGGCCATTCCTCACGTGTCCCAGGAGTGTGTAGGCACAGGAAGCCAGCCTGGCCCCATGGAAGCAGGGGGCAGGACAGGGCTCCCTGCACCCAGAGATTCTCAAGGCACTCACCCACTTGCATGGTCAGCAGACGGTTCAGACAATACAAACAGAAGGGCTTGGATCAGAGCTGTCCCAAAAGCAGTCTGGTCAGCTTTTTTATCCCCTTTTGAAAAGGATGACCACTGGTAATACTGCTGGGTAATTTTAAAATGTTTTTATTATTTTAGGAAATTACAGTGGAAATACCTAAAAAAGCAGGAGAATTCTGATCACCCTGACATTTATAACAGAGGCAGTAGTGTGAACAGCTGATGCAGGATGCCTCATCTGCCCTAAGTTAAACAGGGAAGAAGCCCATGTTCATAACCCAATGTTAAATTAAAAGGATTTCTTTTGAGAGGAGTGCTGAACCATTGATGGCTCCAAATGCAAGACAGCTTTGAGGACTTCTTATATATGTGGTATTTTCTTGTGTGCCTAGTAACACAGCCACCTATTTATGAATCACTTTTTTTGGGAGGTGGCCACTTACTTGGTGTACTGGAAGAGTAAGGAAGGCAGTCCTTTCCCCAAAAGTGCCCAGGTTTTTTGGGGTTTTTATCTCAGTATCTAATGTGAGGCAAACAGAAGGAGGACTAGATCAGTATTGGTGTAGAAAAAGCACAAGCTGTTCTGAAAACCCCATACCATGGAAGACTCCTGTTTTTCCATTTGCAACCACAACTTCTTGGCCTGGCAGTCTCACAGGGTGGTCCTGTCCCTAGAAAAACTCTGTTTCCTGGGTTTGGCTGAGTTAGAAACAACAAAAATAACTGTGGTTTGTGCTCTGCTTCTTTTGCTGCTCCTGAATGGCACCAGAATAGGAATTGTGGTTACTGAGGAAGATAGTTGGTGCCTGAAATCAATATTTCTGATAGTCAGCTGCAATTAGGAGCTGGTTCGAGAATGATGGTTTGTGTGAATGAAAGTGTGTTTCCTCTCACCTCAGTAAGCACTCTGCAAGAGGCCAGGAGTGGCATAACTCATCTGAATTTGGCTTTTCTGGAAAGTGAACCAAGTTCACCAGGGAGTAAAAAGCCTAAAAGAGCATCTAGTGGTGGGGTCTAGCTGCTGTTTCCAGGAACCTAATGAGAGTTATAGATGATATGGAGACAAAGCCTTTTCCAAAATATAAGGATAAAAGGACACCAAGGGAAATTCTGATCATGTCCTAGGAAAGGGTTCCTCATTCTGACAGTCTTTACACTGAAACAGGCTGCTGAGGAATGATTTGGGATCTCTGTCCTAGGAGATACACAAAACCTTTTTGGGTGAGGCCATGAAAAATCTCCTGCGATTTTGGTATCACCTCTATTTCGAGCAGGGATTGGGATTAGAAACCTCCAGATTTTTCTTCCAGTCCATGAAACTAATGAATATATTGATGAGGTAAATTGATAAGCTATGACTAATCATTCTATGAGATTATTAGACTGCCAGAGACTATCTTACTCTTCAAGGTTAAAAAGAAATCAGCCAGATAATACAGAACATGGGAAAGCATGTTTGATTTGAACCCTCTCAGGCAAAGGTTTAACAGAGGAGCCTGTTTTGTCTCTAGCACACTCTCCCCTTATGCATTACTCTTACGTCAAACTCCTGTAAATAAAGCAGTATGTGTATTTTTGAGGTGATGAAAATGACTGTGGATATGTTTATTGAGGCATAATGTAGCATGGTATATTATAATTATCTATCTAAAACAAATGTAAGTGGGCTCTGTAATAACAATTGGTGGTGAATATACTATTAGATTATATACATTTTTAGATAAAGTACACAACCTTGACAAGCTGACCAAGAAAGGAAGAAATTGTGGATCTATTGTTGTCTATCTATGAGCAAACTCCTTGCTAATGTGCTCCTGTGCCACCTCCAAAAACACCTGAGAGGTTTGAGCAAGATAATCCTTTTGCAATGGGGCTTTCAGTGGTGCTGCCATGTGTCATTGCAATGGTGAACTTTCAGGATCCTTTTCCATTTGGATTTCATTATTTGTACCCAACAAAGCTGTCATCACAGGGTATATTTCTGTCTGTAATCATGGAAGCACAGAAAGGTTAGGGTAGGAATGGATCTTTAAAAATCATCTATCCAACCTCCTGCCATGACCAGGGACACCTCTCTGGGCATCCTGTCCCAGTATTTTACCTGCCTTATTGTAAAAAAATTCCTATATTTTATCTAAAATGAACCTCCTAAATTTTAAAATCCCGATCCCTTGTCCCTTCACAACAGACCCTGCTAAAAATTTGAGTTCCTCTTTCTTACAGCTCCCCTTTAAGTACTGAAATGTCACAAGATCTCCCCATATGTATGTGTTGGAGTCTCTAAAAGTTGGGAATTGGTATCCCTTTTCCCTTTGGTCTGTGATAAATCTGCAGGAAGGTGACCTGAGCCTGGCAACTCTCCCCTTGTTTCTGTTTCTTACCTGAGAGGGTGAGCAAGATTTGTTCTCCAGCTCTCTCAGCCACCCCAGGGCAAGGCACACAATAAAAGGAGGAGGGAAAAGGCATTTGCCTCCCCTGTCCCTTTCAGGGACACTTCATGTGGGCACAGTGTGGTGAATATTGTCTCCCTATGGAGAAGTGGTGAGGCTGGGAAAGCCAGGGCAGCTGCATGACAGATGGCTCCCTCTTGGTAGGCAGAGGCAGCAAGGCAAACAGGGGGTCAGGCTAAGTGCATTGACTTAAAATCTTAACTTCAACATTTAATTAACATTTCCAAAGTTTCCTTGATCCTTATGAAACTTTTCCCTTTTTTTTTTGTTGAGAATCAGCCTGTATTGCTGTTGGGCAGATGCCAGATTTCTTGGCTTTAAGTTTGTAAGTCTGAACACTAGCAGTTTCCCAAGCTCTATGTCTTGATCTCTGATAACATATTCACTTCTCAGATGGAAATAGCAAGTCTTTACAGAACTCCTCAGATTTTTTCCATCCAAGTGTGTATCTGTGCACATACCCTGCAGCCAATCTGCTTGAAACTCGCATCCAAGAATTGCACCAAGGCTTGAAATCGCTGCTTGTAATGAATTAAAAAAAAAAAAGAAAGAAAGAAAATATAAAATATACATATCTAAGGATATTAAATAATGCATCTATGGCTGGTTTCTGGGAAGGTTTGCTTTCAGTTCCAGCAGGCATGACAAACACAAAAAAGGATATAGAGGTATGTAGAATAAAGGTATCCAAAACCAGCACAGAGCTTGAGAGTTTAGAAAGGCTTGGGGTGAATGCCATGAGAAATCTCTCTAATGAACACAACACCTGGGTCTTGTTAGAAAAACCTACAGGGCAGAAGGTCAGAAGGAGTGCCTGAAGGGGCTGCCCCAATGTTTTAACTGTACATCTAACCTGAGCCAATGTAATGCTCTCTGCACACCAGGGAGCCTTGCTTAAAAAACACTCTTAAAGGAAAATCCATGTGTATTGCTATCTTGGCATATTCTGTATGCTGAATATGACATAGTACATTTGAAGGGTTTTGTTGCCTCCTCCTACTTTTTGGGGAAGACAATTTTTGTTACAAGTATGATTTGGGAAAGACAAATGTCTGAAGGAGCAAATAAGGAAGGGAAGATACTTTGTGAAGCTTTAATTGATAATATAAATTTAATTTGCTATTAGTCTTCTCATTCTTGCTCTGTTTTTTAGCTCAGGGACTGAAATCCTGCAAATGGTTCAATTTGTGCACAGGGCAGGGCATGGCCTTGTCTGCTGCTGTTTGCTCAAGACAGTGTTATTCTCATCTCAGGTGTGTACTCACCAGAGGGAGGTGGACACGTGGGCCTGCTCTTCTCACGCTCATCCCAGGAGGAAAATTCATAAGTAATGACCAGAAAACCTTTTCCAGGTTACTGCATTTCTATGTAGACCTTTTCAGGTGATGTCAGTTGTGGGGTTATTTTTAAAATATCATTAAAAAAATCTATACAAACAGGCAAAGCCAAGCCTTTCCTAGTCATGAACATCTGAGGCAGCCATACCTCAGCCAGCAGCACCATCTCAGGAAAGTGTTACACCTGCATCAACAGAGGGCACGATTCCCATAAAAATCACTCTCACTCTCTATTTATATGAAGCCCAGGAAAAGCTTAGCTGCTAATGCTCTGAGCCCTTAGGTTTTAAAGAGAAAGGCATCTGCTGCTGCTTCCCCACACGGGTGTCCAGGTGGTTTTGGGTGGGCATTCTGTACTTCACAAGGGCACTGTGCAAGTATTAGCATAAGTGGCCATTATCCAGGCTGATTTCCCACAAGCTGTTGAGGTAATAGGTCTCCAGTTTTTTAAACTGGCTGTTGGAACCTGACACCAAAAATCCTTTTAAATGTGGCCTATTGAATCTACACAGCCAAGTCTTGGTGGTTTTTTGTTTGGTTTTGGGTTTTTTTGTATTTTTTTGTCTGTTTGTTTTTTTGGTTTTTGTTGTTTTTGTTTTGTTTTGTTTTTTCTGGTGGTTGCTGTGTCTGTGTTCCTTGTGGAAGCCTCAACAAATCACTGTTTTATAAGTTTCAGCCTTAGCCAGTATGTCACTGGATTTCAGACAGATCCTTCTACTTCAGTAGTTATTTGATAATAGTCAGGGCTCGTGGTTTGCTCTTATAATCCTTGTGGTTATCTCTCCCTGCAGCACATCTTACCATCTGCTTTAGCATTGCTGCCTGGGGCATTGAAGTTCCTTTTTGCTCTCTCTTCCTAAAAATTGTGTATCTCCTTCATTTCTCTAGTCAAGGAGGAGAAACTAGCTGATTTCAGAAGCAGAATACCTTTTTTTTTTTTTTGCCCTAGCTTGGAGCAGAGCATCCTCAGCCTTGGAGGCACATGGAAGAAAGCCCCCAGACCAGTAAGCACCATGGTCCTGGGGGATTCAGCACTGGGTTTGGGCTCTTTGATTTAGTTCCATCCCCCATGGATGTAAAATAGCAGGTTTGCTGTGGGCACACCAAGAAGCAACTCAGTGTCCTTTGACTGTTACTGGGCTTGAGACAGGCAGGGACCCAGCACAGAGGGGGGGAGGAAGGGGAAGGCTTATTTTCCTTTTCCCCTCCTATTACTCTGGGTGGATGAGAGATGCAGACACAGCTCAGCCCTGCTACCTTTGGAGAAGCTGGAGAGAAACTCTGGATGATACTTGTCTGATGGAATTGTGAGAGATGTTGCATCAAATGTAACACTGCCTGCACCAGCTCCTGACAAGGTGCTTTATTAGGAAACCACAGCTTCATAGCTTATGCTTTAAAAGGAAACCACAGCAGCAGAGTCCTTTTTCAATGCTTTTTAGCACAATTCAAAAGAATGAGGCTGTTCTGTATGTGGGCAGCAGCAGAGGTTCTGACAAATTCTGAAGAGCTGTTACCCAAAGAGACTCAGCTGGGTAGCACAGACAGGAACCAGGTGTGGCTTTCAGCAATTGCTGTTGACTTTTGGGTCTGGCTATGGCCACTGGTAGCTCAAAATGGGGGCTGGTGGAAGCTCTGTCAGCCCAGCATGGCATGGAGAAGGTCTGAGATGGGATCCTTTCTGAAACATTACATCAAAATGAAATGGAACAGTGGAATAATCTTGTAAACGCTCTTGATTTTATTTTCCTCATGCTCTTGATTTTATTTTGCTCTTTCTGGATAGAATAAGGTGTTTCTCTCATCTTTGGGTCCATTACCCAGAACTCTAAGGAAAAAACAATAACTAAAAAGAAAGTGAACAAAAGCAAGGGTTGTGTGCAGAGTGTTGCAGATTGCTCTGTGTATGGATGAGAAGTAGCTGTGCCTCACTGTCTGCTCCCAGTTCTGACTTGGGTACTGCTGAAACAGAAATATCCCAAAAGATAATATTTAGACATTGAAGCACTTAGTGTTTGCAACTTTGCACTCACTTCCCCACTCACCCTTTACACTAGGGCTCTCCTTGAACAGGCAGCTGTGATGGAGAATGCCACACTGGAATCCTTTTTATGTCCTCCTGAGAGGCTTTAGAAGGCAGATTCTCAGCTGATGTAGGTCAGCATGACTTGCAGAAGCTGACATTTTGAGAGTCACTCTCCACTGAGACAGTGCTTAGGAGTAAGTTCACATGTTTTGCTGCGTGGGGTGAGGTCTGTGCTGTTTTTCATGGAAGAAATCTGTGGGGAAGAAGCTTATATCTGGGAATAGCAGGCTGGTCTAACCAGGCACTCTCCCAGTTTGTGTGGAAACCCTTCTGTCTTCCTCAGAATCCTCAGAAATTAATCAGCACAATCAAAAATGTTTCCTCTCTGCTCCCTTCAAGACTCACTACAGGCTGAGAGTTTTTTTAACCAACCTGTAAAAGGAAAGGTAAACCACACACCCTGCACAAGTCCTCTCTGCTGTTGGTCCATCCTGCTTCAATAAGGTGGCCAAGTAAGGGGAAGGTTAAAACTCTCTCATTACCTGGAAGCTGTCTGAAATCAGGAAAGGACTAAAGTCACCAGCTTGGGAATTTCACAAGGCAGCTGTCAGGTTGACCAAAACCAGGCTCAAATGAAGCCTGCCTTTTAAAAAGCTTTTAGGGAGTGAAATCTTGGGCTGGCAGGAGCAGGGCATTGAAAAAATCAAGCACTAATAGAGTTATCTATTTTAAGCTTGTTGTGCATACAGGAAGAAAAAAAATGATGCAGTAGCATTTGAGATATCGATGTGTTTGTAGCTGTATTTACTTGAACTGCTGTAACAGCTGGTGATGGATGATGCCATCCTAATGAAGAATATTCTCCCATGGAAAAGTAGTGGTTTTCTTCAGCATTTATTGTCCTTTGGGGTTTGAGTTACTTGCGGTTTTTACTCTATGTTGCATATTATATTATTTTCCAGTTTGATTGGCATTTTGCTGACTCACAGCTTGGTTTTCAATTTCCAAGGAATGCAGGAGGTGGTAGCTGCTGTGTGGGAATATGCACTGCAGTGCTGGGCAGTAGAGTAGCTCAAAATACAAGGGATACCTCCAAAAAAAAAAAAAAAAAAAAAAAAAGAACCAAAAAAAAAAAAAAAAAAAAAAAAAAAGAACCAAAAAAAAAACAACCAAGCAAAACAAAAAAAACCCACCCCAGCTTGTGTTTGGCTATAGTGGTTGGATTTAGCTACAATGATCTTCTTGATCCTGGACTGTAGGGAAAAACAACAGAGGAGAAAAGTCCCCAGAATCAAGGGCCCTCCACCTCTTGTTTCAGAAGTATATTTTATCTGTAAAATTCAATTTTCAATTAGGTGTAATAGATACCTCTGAGGAAAAGAATTTATTGATGTACTGTGTGCTTCTGCCAGGAAAAGAATAGCTTTTCCAAAATGCCACTATATCTAAAGCAGGAAAGGAAGGCCTAGATTTCTCCTTTAACTTTAAAGAAAGCAAATAAACTGTGGTCTTTGCTAAGCTGTTTGCTGATAAATGAGGGGAGGTGTTTGAATGCCATAATTAAATCTCTCTCTCAAACATCATGCCATCCAAGCCTTTTTTTTTTTTTTTTTGAAGGAGTCTGTAGAAACACAGTCATTACAGACTTGCTGACTCAAGCCCTCCATTTTCCAGGGTCAAAAGAGGGTTGCTAAATACAATTCTGACTAAGCTATTCAAAGACATCCCCTTCAGGGACATGTTCTTAAAATTCAGTCAGTGAAAATACGTGACTGACTGTGTCTGTGATTGCTGTGGCAGTGAGAATCACTGCTGGCCCATTGGCAGCAGTGTCCTAAAGGGTGGGAAGAAAGAGCCTGTCATAAGAAGATCTGCATAGGAAAATGTTCCTCTGTCTCTAAAGCCACAAATTAATGAATTATGTGTGGTAGCAAAAGCAGTGTCCTTTCTTGTGTTCTGTCCAGAGGATGTGTAGAGCAGTGTTCACCTCTCTCAACCTTCTGACAAGTGCACAGTTTTGCCTTTGGAAAGATCACAGTTAAAAGAAAAATTGTGGCAATATTCAAGGAGTAAAGTTTGCAGAGGGTACAATTTTACTGATTCTTCTTACAAGAAGAAAGAGAAAAACACAGATGCCAGCTGAGCACCTAAAGCCCACAACCAGATCCACAACTGTAGTTAAAAGTTTATTGAGCTCTCTTTCAGGTATACACGGGGCAATATTTTCTACCAGTTCCACTTACTGGAAACCAGTCCTTGCCCAGTGCAGTGTCTGTACAACCAGTGCAGCATTTTCCTTTTCAAAGCAAGGTGTTGTTCCACAGGGTTTAGGAGGAAAGTGGGAACACGCCATCTGATGCAGAGAAGATCTGTACAATGAAATATTCCAAGACAGGAGTTTGCAGACATCCCAGCAATTCCAGGCCTTGCAGCAGGGTGTACTAGGAGAGGAGAAATGGAAGCATCAACAGCTGAGGGAATATGCTGTTGGTTGCTGTGTGGGGGAAAGGCCATGCACCCCAGCCATGGAAAAGGGGTGCCTGAAGCTTCTAGGGGAAGAAAGGTGATCACAGCCTGATCCCTTTACAATGGAGAGGGAATTTCACTTTCCTACTGAGGACTGATTGAATTCAAACTACATCTGTCCTGGGTGTTGAGCACACAAGATGATACAGGAACAGGGAAGAGGACTGTCATGTTGAGTCCATATATTTCATATATCACTGGTTCTAACGTGAATTAGAATTCTTAATTCTTTCTTGCTGCCTGTTCTAAAATACATCTCTATCAAAGTATGATTTCTGCTCTTCAAAAATGAAAGTTCAGTCGTTGTAATTTTCTTATTACTATTTGAAATGGTACTTTGATGGATACAAATGGTGCAAAGGCCTTAAAAGATGCATACAGCCAAAACAAACACTGCTGTGTTTCTCAGCCTACAATATTTTGGATGTAAACAAGTGCTACCAAGCCTCATGGTAAACTTGAGACGTTAAAAGGCCAGCATCTTTTTCTACAAAATAAAAATAGGATAGAATAAAGCAAAGTTAACCTGTTTCAATTGCTGACTCTGTTCATAAAATGCAATCAGGCCTGAGACTGGATATGTGATGGAGCAAAATCACAAAAACACAAGATGTTCCTAGAAAAATACTTTCCTAACTATAGAACAAATCAGTGTGCTGAAGCAACCTTTGGGCCCCAGCTTCTTCAAGGAATGCATTGTTTGTGTATGTTAATGCATGTAAAAATCATATTTTTCTAATTGACCTGGTATTCAGAAGTAAAATGTAATAGCTGATAGACATACTTAGCCTTTCAGCAGCTTTAACTGTCTTATGAGAGGATACTTTGGTATCCAGGCATGTTCACATTTGACAAAATGAATTTTTTTATCATTCTGAAACACTTTTGGCAGATGAATAAAAGTAATTCAGAATGTGTTATGGTCTTTAGGATTAAATTATGACTATCTATGGTGTACCTTGCTGCATAGTTTATAATCTAAATGGAACAATTATCTAGAAGTAAATTTCACCCTACTTTTCTCCTAATCTCTAAATAGATAGTTTTCTCATGCTGCGTTCCAAAATCATCCGCGAAACATCGTCTGTTGTCAAGATTCAAGTTCTCAGAGACTTGTTTTAGGCAGGCAGGAACTAGTTGGAAAATACTTTTCAGATATTGAGGTGCTGTGTTTTTGGTTTGGATGGTTTGGTTTTGGTGGTGATTTTCTTGGGTGGAGGATTTTTTTATTTGGTTCGTTTGGATTTTTTATTTATTTTTTTTTATTATTTTTTTTTTTTTAGATTGAGGGTATTTCCATACAGAAGAGAAAAAGGCCAAAAGGCCAAAAGTACATCCTCAGCTACTAAACTTTGCTAGAGACCTCCACACAAACTACAAATCCATCCCCTCTGCTCCCAGTTTGCCTTTACAGCCCAGCAGTACGACAGCAGTGTGACAGGACAGTGATGCAATACAGTGAGTTTCTGTGGCCACAGCTTCCTCTTCCTCTCTGCCTGCTGCAAATATTTGCACCCACCCTCTGGGAAAGTCTCTCTGGAAGCTGGTGAGCCTGCTGGAGGTAGCTGGCAGCAGGAATGGTCACATTCCTGCTTTCTCCTGCCTCTGAGTCCTTTCAGCTGAGTGCCCGTATCCACAGGGCCCTGGCACCCACAGTCACCCAGCCCATAATTCTTGTCCTCTGCACAACTTTCCATTTTGAGCATTACAGGTGCAAAAGCAGAGGTTACAATGCCTCAGTAGTCAAAATCCCAAATAACAGTTTTTATTTTGGATGTGTTATTTAGCTCTGCACTGAGACTCAGTTTCTTGCCAGTGAAGACTTTCCATCGTAAGAAACAAATGAAAGAAATAGTAGATTTCCTATTTCCTATGACCCAAGACAAAGGGTGATTCCTTTGTGAATTGAATCTCACCTCTAAATATTTCAGGCCAAAAAAATATGAGCTGAGAGAAGTTTTATATTTTGGTTGTAGTACTAATGTCTTCAAATGGACTTTTGGGGTGGTTTACTTTTTGAAATTCAAAGCCAGCTATGTTTAGCACATAGTAAAGTAAGTGAGCAAAAATACTTCATGATAATTATGCCTGTACAAAAATAACAATTCTGCAGAAGTTAAAAAGTATTCTAAATATTTAGAAGCATCTCTGAGAATATTAATTAATTCTTTGTATGGTAGAAATATTGAATGAAGCACTGAGAAATGTATGTGAAGGAATGCTTTATACAGAGGCTTTGTAGAGAAAACCATATATTCAGAGCATTTCTGTGTGATCAGATACATTAATAATGGCATTCTATTTTGGGTTTTGGGTTTTTTTTAACTAATCTGATAATTAGCCATTTCTGCCAGTAGGGTTGCTAGTGTTAAATCCTCAAGAATGGAGGAAAGTGTGATTTTGCTAATGCACATTTTTCAATTCCTGCCAAGCTGAAGATGGATGTACAAGAAATACTTTCCCTCATTCCCTGTCAGCCTCATGGCCAAGGAAGCATCTTGTAACAATTATATTGACAGTAAGAGGGGTTACCTCTTGATTACCTAGTGAAGACCCTGAAGTAACTTCAGTTGAAATGGATGTTTCAGTGTTAACTAGTAATTAACTCAAAAATAATGTCCTTCTTTGGGATCTCCCTGTTGGGAGGGCAAATTTTCAGGACAAAGAAGAATTTCTTGGCTGAGAATATAGTTACTAACATGAGCATGTTAAATATATCCAAAAATCAGTCTCTTTAAGCAGACTCTAAGATGGTTTTGCATTCCTTTTTAGTATACTTGTTTGGAATGGGACCTTGAAAACTGTGATAGTGGATGAGTTTCTGATCTAAACCAGTAGTCATTCAGCAATGAATGAAGCAGCTTTGACACACACATGAAAAGGTTCTGATATGGGCAATCATAAATTAACCTTTCCAGAAAATAAGCTTTTTTATAATCCCACTTGATAGGAAGCTGGTGTGTGCCCTGAATAATGAAAGCTTATAACATTGCCAAAACTCATGGCTCTTTTAATTAAACGTTTTACCATAATGATAGTTTTTATCTTTCACAATGTCATTCAGTTATTGTTTTGGATCCTATGAAGCACTTTCCCTTTGGGGTGGAGGAATATGTAGCTCCTGGATAATGCCTTTTTTCCAGTATTTTCCAAAGTAGTTCTAAAGAAAGTAACTCTAATTAAAATATTCTCTTTCTTAAACTTAAGCTGCATAATGAGTTTTACGGGATAAACTTCTTAAGAAATGGTTTCACAATTTAAAGTATGGCATATATGCATATGTATGGGAAGAAGCAGAAAATCTACCCTGCTTTCTTTTCAGTCTTCATTTGATTCTTTCTTATCCCCCTTGGTGTTTCCACCCAGTTCTGAACTTAAAACCATCACACTTGTTTTCAGCTATTTTTTATAAGATTTCCATTGGGATCTTGTATAAAAGAGAGATAATGAAATTACTGCCACAAGAATAGGAGTCCATGTATTATCAGGAGGTTTGGCTGTCTGTTGTGAACGATCCCACTCCATATTTGGCCCTTGGATAATCTGAGCTCAGGTGAATATTAGCAGTGTTTCACTGTTTCTCAGTCTTGGGACCCCCAAGACCCCCTACAGCTCCAATCTGTGGGTCTGGCAAGTGTCCCCTGAGCTGAGCATCTGCACTTTGGGCTTTCCTGTTGTCTGGCAATGAGGAGCAGAGGTGTGTCTCTCTTTTCTGTGACTGTCTGGTAAGCTTTCTGGTGCCTGCACAGGAAATCAGCTGGACAAAACCCAGCCTTACACTGGGTGCACATTCCTGCTGTCCAGCCCCATTCCTGCTGTCCCACTGGCTCAGGGTGGGGGGCAGTGACAGCCCAGGCTGTGGGGTTTGAGATGAGCTGCCCTGGCTTCTGACTGCTGGTTCTGAGCAGCACTGCTTGGCTCTGGAAATGGAGGCTATGCTCCACACTGCAGATGTGCAGGGATTATGTCAGTAATTTGCGACAGTGTTGGGAAACTGTTTTTGAAATTATTAAGTGGAAGAATTTGCTACAGCAATCTGATTCTAACCCTTGTCATGACCAAAGCAGTGATTTGGGCTCATTAGCTGAATGAAACACAGCAAAACAATTTTGAACAGCAGTTGTTACAAACTGTTTGTGAGTTATTTCTGAATAACATGTATTTTGGATGAGGCCTGGATTTCTTGTCAACAGCATTAAAGAAAGGTGATATTTGTGAGCCACTTAACTATATGATTTTTGTGTTTCCAGATTGAAGGTGTTCCCTGCCTAGTTCTTTTTCCTCCTGTTTCTCCTGATAAAATCTTAGTAGCAGGCTCCAAACAATTGTACATTCCCATCAAACATGGCTTTGTATTTTCCAATTCTTCTGTCTTCCATGTATTTAGTTTTTAGGTCTCTTCCTTGCCCTCAGGGAACGCAGAAGTACCAGAAAATATGAAGTCTCATCTAACATTTTTGAACAAGTCTGTAATCTGCAGGTGCTGCTGTACTTGCACAGATCCATGGCAGACTCCAGCAGTGAGCAGCAGGAGAGGCATCTTGCAACTGGGCAGGCAGCAGCTCCTGTACCCTGCCACAGCCTGGCCCTGGACATTGTTGGATCCCTGGAAGCTGAGGATTTCAGGCTTTCTGTGCTGACAGGTGTAGTCCTGGTTGTTTTGATATTAAGAAGGGTTCTTTCCCAGGCTTTCTTCTGGTAAACAGAAGAACAATGTTTTGTAAATATAAGAATGTTTACATTCTTTCTTATAGGAGGGACCTTCTTCTGATGTCCCTCTGGGATGACCAATTGGTAGAAAAGTTTACCTTTTGTAT
>VZUI01091892.1:4872-46457 GCA_013401135.1 Cettia cetti | reverse complement strand
GATTAGATAGATAGATAGATAGATAGATAGATAGATAGATAGATAGATAGATAGATAGATAGATAGATAGATAAAAAAATGCTCTCTACCAGATAGGAGGCTGTGGACAGGTGGAGGTCAGCCACCTAGGTCTCCTACCTAGGTCTCCTAGGTAGCAAGTTATGGGACAAAAGGAAATGGCCTCAAGTAGCACCAGGGGAGGTTTAGATTGGATAATGGGAAAAAATTCTTCACTGAAAGGGTGGTTTGGCATTGAAACAGACTGCTGAGGGAAGTGGTGGAGTCACCATCCCTGGAAGTGTCCAAAAAATGTGTAGATGTAGCCCATGGGGACATTTGGTGATGGGCTTGGCAGTCAGACTCAATGTTCTTAGAGGCCTTTTCCCACCTTAATGATTCCATGATTCTAATGTAATACTATTGCATTTTACTGTGTCCAGTTCTGGCAAGAGCAACGTGGAGTTCCTGGAGTGGGTCCAGTGGAGACCTAAGAGGATGACTGGGGGACTGGAGCACCTTACGAGGAAAGGCTGAGGGAGCATTTTCAGCCTCAAGAAGAGATGACTGAGAAGGGACCTCATCAATGTCTGTCAGTATCTGAAGGGAGGGTGACCAGAAGATGGAGCCAGGCTCTTCTCAGTGGTGCCAAGCAATAGGACAAGGGGCAGAAACTGATGCACAGGAAGTTCCAGCTGAACATGAGGAAGATCTTCTTTACTGTGCAGGTGATGAAGCGCCAGCATAGATTGTCTAGAAAGGTTGTGGAGTCTCCCTCAGTGGAGAGACTAAAGAACTGTCTGGATACAATCCTGTGCCATATGCTCTGGGATAACCCTGCTTGAGCAGAGAGGTGGGAGCAGATGACCCACCGTGGTCCTTTCTAACCTGACCCATTCTGCAATTCTGTGTTTCTTTAGATAAGCGCATTTTCAGATTGTTCTATGATTTACTATGAATTAATAGCTCCACAGTAATTACATCAAACTGGGCACAAGCAGAAACTGGGACAGTAGTGGCTGGAGATCAGCCCTGCAGAGAGGGATCTCATAATAACCTAAAGGGGTCCTTGCCTAAGGACCAGAATCAGCATTTCGCCAAAAAAAAAAAAGCTAAGAAAAGATTATTCAAAGAAAAGATTATTCAAAAAAATTACTGAAAAACCAAAGAAGCCTAAGCGAATATTTTCGTAAAAAAGAAAAACAAAACCAAGTCACTCCCAAGTTTTAAGACGCCGTTGCCTTTCCCCCGTTGCGGGCCGGCGGGGCGGGCGCGCCGCCCGGAACGGCCGTGGCGAGCAGGCGCTTCCCGGGGAGCCGGAGCCGGGACGGAGCTTCCGGCGCGGGCAAGGAGGGCTGGGCGCCGCCGCCTGCGCCTGACCAAGGGCCCGGCGGGGCCCGGCCCGGCCCCATGGCGATCCCTATGGTGCCTATGGAGACACAGCTGCAGAGCATCTTCGAGGAGGTGGTGGTGAGTCCGTCCCCGGAGCGCCGCCGCTGCCGGGCAGCGTTGTGGGCAGGCGCGCCGCACGCCCGTGTCCCTGCGGCCCGCCGTGCTCTCTCTGGGAAGGGGCGGGGGGGAGAATGGGCCCTTCCTGAAGGGGATAGAAGCAGGTAGGAGAGGTGCTTTTGGTTTTCAGGGCGCAGTCGGTGCGGTGGAGCCCCGCCGCCGTCCCCGGCCGTGTTTGGCGCTGTTCCCGGCGGCGGGGAAGCATCAGGGGAGGTGATTCTTCAGGGCGGCCGACTGCCCCCCTGGGCTTCATAGGAAACCTGGGAGTAAAACAGCTTGGTTAGCCAATGCCGAATTACAGAGTGCTGAGTTTGCTGTAAAATAAGCAGTTCAAGTAGTTTTGAAGGAGACTAGGAGAAAATGGCTGTCCCGAATAGGCGAACCAGCATAATGGCATGATCATTTTGTGGAAATACACACGCACAATGCTGTCTGCAAAACAAAGCACAGTTAGCCCAAAGACCTCCTCCTTTTGCCATAGGAGATTTCTTACAACGATTTACCCAGCTTTGCTGCCTGTCTATGGATGCATTCAAGGCCCCAGAACTGCTCGCGGTACTCAAGGTGTGGCCATACCAAAGCTGAGTGCCGCCGGATAATCACCTCTCCTGTCTGGATGGTTGAACACAGGGTTTGATGCACCCCAGGATGGGGTTTGCCCTCCTGGCTGCCTGGGCTCTCCCTGCTGGCTCACACTGAGCTGCTGCTGCCCAGCACTCCCAGATCCATTTCTGCAGGGCTGGTCTCCAGCCACCCCTCTGCCAGTCTGTTCTTGTGCCCAGCATTACTCTGTCCCAGGTACAGAATCTGGCATTTGCTACATTTCATGGTGCTGATTGCTCAGTGCTCCAGTCTTTCCACTTCCTTTTGTATGGCCTCTCATCTCTCAAGAGAGTCAACAGCACCTGTCAGTTTAATATCATCAGCAGATTTGGTACTGGTGCATTCAACTCCTGCACCATTATATAAATATAAATGTGCTGAACTCTAGAACTGAGCCCAGAGGAACACCACTGGTGACCCATCACCAGCCAGATGCAGCCCCACTGACTGCACCCCGTTGAGCTCTGCCCTCCAGCCAGTTCTTCAACCAGCACAAACCTGCTTCTCCCACAGTTCAACAACTTGATCAGAAGGGTGCTGTGAGGGCTAGTATTAAAAGCATTATCCAGGAAACTACTTCGACTGCCTTCTCTTTGTCCTCTCTAGGTGGGTGACCTTACGATGGAAAGATACTAAATTAGTTAAACAGGACTCTCTCTCCCTTTGTGAAGCCAAGTCAGTGGGCCATTAATCACACTTGTGTGGAGCACAAATGGATGAGCTTCTTGGTAGATATGAGGCGTTCACAACTGGAAACAGGGGGTGACAGGAGCTGATCCTGAATGGGAGCCTGACTGACATTTCAGACAAAAAGAAGCTGATTGAAATGTTTGAAGTGGAAAGAATATGTAGGTCTCAGAGCAATTGAAAATTTATTTCCATATGATGAATTTCAGTAGAGGAAAGAAAAGCCCAACCTTTCTGTTTTAAGTTGGCATTATAAAATGCGTGATGTACTTTTCTTTGTGTGGTGTTAAGTTGCTTGTAGCGTATTAATTGCCTACATGTGACTGATTCCTTATTTTGGCACTGCCATTCAGGTTGGTTTTGCAGTTTTAACATTGCCATTTGCCTGTGTTGTCACACTACCTGTTTTTATGCACTGTTTTTTGCCTAAGATTGATAAGGAGCAACAACAAAATTGTTCCTGAGAAAATTTTTCTGCCTTTTTGGAGCCATAACTGATAAAATAGCAGTTGCTTACTGCTTTTCCTGTTGCTGGTACCAACTTGGTGGACAGCAGCAAACCTTACCTTGCTTTCTGTGCAGACTAGATGAGTGTCAGCTTCTCCTTTGCTTCTTGAATAGCAGTGACAGGCAATTCTGGGCCAAATGATGGAAAAGAAACATCAGAAAGTTGATTTTGTTACATGCTCTTATGTCTGTAATATAACAATGAAAAAAAAATAGTGGTAAGTGATAGATCACGCCTGAGTATAATATGAAATTCTTACAAAAAGTAGGAAAAGCTTTAGGAGAATATTTTCCAGAACCTATTTGCTGAAGTTTCAGAATAATGACATATAAGCCTCTGAGCAAAAAGGAGTTGAAAAAGAGAAGAGGGAGTGAGGGGGTAAAGGAGGGTCTTAGAGGCCATAAATTGGATATGCATATTTAGTTTTTTACCTAGTAGAAGACCATTACATCATGCAATCAAATTTAAAAAGCAGTGGATCTAAATTTGGATGAGAAAGTAATTGTATTTAAATGGACTGTGTAACTGAGTGTCATGGAACATAAAAGTGGCAAAAACATAACGGACATACTAATTTTTCAAATTATGAGAAGAGAGCTGTAATAATACAATTGAACAACTTCTCCAGCTTTGGGAAGTGAATTAATCTCTAGGTGTTTAGGAGACAAAAAAAACCCCCCTCAAAACAAAGAAGCAAAGCCTTAATCTGGATCTGCAACATTTCTATGTCTGTATGAAAACAAAGCAATCTCATCTTTGGAATAGTGTGATTTAGCAAAAGACACCTATCATTCTCTGCTACAGTCCCATAGCAATGTGACTTTGTCTTTTGTGGTTCATCCTGGGGCCATGATAGTTGTAGAAAACCTTCTAGCAGTAGCTCACTTGGAGTTTTTCTCTTACAGAAAACGGAAGTAATTGAAGAAGCTTTTCCTGGGTAAGTGTAATATTGCTTTATTTGTGCAAGGTTTTATGTATAAATATATTTTTCTCTTGTTTTCATTGGGTACTGCTAATAACTAATGTTCTTCTTTGCATTAGGATGTTTATGGACACTCCTGAAGATGAGAGAAACAAACTGATCAGCTGCCTGGGAGCTTTTAGACAGTTCTGGAGCAGTCTTTCCCAGGTTAGCGTTTGATTTGTTGCTTATGTCTTTGTACTTGATAGACTTTTTAAATATAAAGATACCTTTTCTAGTAGACAAACTCATAAGCTGTAAGGTCCGTGTCCAATCATTCTGAGTCTGGTTTCAGATATGGTGTAATAAAGAATATAGAAAGACTTGGCAAAAAAAAAAGCTAATTATGAGATTTGTAAGGTTAAATAGTCATTCAGCAGAGGCTGGTGTGCAGTGCAGATAAAGATAAGCAAACAGAAGTGTAACAGTAAACAGAAAAACAATAAAAGGTAGTTTGTTACAGGATTTTTGGTAGAAGTAAGTAAGTATGTAGAAGAGAAAAAATAAAATAAGATGATTAAGATAAAAAATCACCTTTCAAAAGCTAGACACTGCTCCATAATTGGAGGCCTGTTTATCTTTATTTTCACTGAATTTGATTATAATTGTGAAAGAAAAAAAACAATGTAGAACAGTTCTATTTTACTTTAGTCTCTGCTAACTTACTTGTGAAAACCAAAGTTGACTATAGAAATCAGACGTTAAGCTAGGAAATGTTTTCTGTACTGGACAACTGATCAACTTCTGCTGGACAAGTGAGCTTCTTCAAAATAAGATCAAAAGACTCATAGAAAAAACTATAGGTTGGGCAACCTATAGTTTTTTCTACGATCACTTCTATCGATTTATAGTCCTGGCCTTGTGTTAGTTTCATTTTTTCATAGTAGGATACTATATATGAATTTTATAGTTTGTTTCACTACCTGTAAATACATTCTTTCTCCTCTCTGTTGTTTTTTCAGGAGTCCCATGAGCAGTGTGTCCAGTGGATTGTAAGATTCATTCATAGCCAGCATAGTCCTAAAAGAATTTCTTTTCTTTATGACTGCCTAGCAATGGCAGTAGAAACTGGACTTTTGCCACCTAGGTGAGCCATCTTGGAATAATTGATTAGATACATGGAAGATGTTATATTGGAAGTATTTTTGCAATGACATTGTACAGTTACTGCTGGAAAACGTGTGCTTATTATCTGCCATTCATTCTTGCATTGTCTTCCTCTGTTAGGCTGGTTTGTGAATCTCTGATAAACTCTGATACACTTGAGTGGGAAAGGACTCAGCTCTGGGCATTAACATTTAAATTGGTTCGGAAGATTATTGGAGGTGTAGACTACAAGGTATCTTCCACTCATTCCTTTCTCTTTGCAAAAATGTTATTTGTTACCTTTGTTTTTATGATTTTATCTCAGAGACATCCAAATTTTCAAAGTCTGCTTTTCATAGAAAATAAAATTCAGTGAGCACTTTTAATGCTTTTTGAACTTTACCCCAAGAGATAATTTTGTACTTACAGTGTAACTCCTCATAGTCTTTTCTCTGTTGCAGTCCCTTTCCTCTATTTTCACTTGCAATCTAAATGACCCTATTGCAGTTGCAGAAGTGGTAAACACCGGAAAATGAAAACTATCAAACATTAAGACTGGAATTTTGTCATCTGCTTTAACTTCTGTTGCTACATAGCAAAAAAGCTCTTAAAAGCTGAGTCTTTGGCATGGTACAGCTCTAACAGAAGGAGCAGAAAACCATGCATGTCTTGCAGAGAATCACCTTGCTGCATTGTTGATCATCTTAGAGCAGACAACATAAAATACAACACTGTGCTCTGGTCAGGCTGCGAAAGGCTTTGTAGGTTGGATGTCTCTGGATGCACATCAAAATACCAACAGTTACTTTCTCATCTGGAGCATCCTAAGACTGAGAAGTTCCTTAGGAAATTTAATGTAATTAGTGTTAAAATGTAATGTAATCAGTATTCTCAGGAGCAGTTTGTCTTCTTACACTTAGCAGCAAGAACTAATTTTTTTGTCAAAACAGTCTGACCATATTGATTGTGTAATCTTTCTGCCAGAAATAAAGAATATCTAGGGATGTTAATTTCATGTGCTTTCTTTCAGGGCGTGCGTGATCTGCTGAAAGTGATCCTAGAGAAAATCCTAACAATTCCAAACACTGTGAGTTCAGCTGTTGTACAGCAGCTTTTAGCAGCAAGAGAGGTAAGTATATGGATTTTATACCACTGTAGAGGAAGACAGACTTCATTCTCTCATTATTAGTGAGTTCCAGATGGTTGGGATAGCTCTAATTGTAAGGCCCAATGCGTGACATGCCTAAAATAAGATGTATAGGCCATAATAATGGTTAATAGTTTCTTCTTACTGAATAAAAATAGTAATTGTTTTCAGTACTTTGTGGGTAAATATAGAGGCATGCTCTTAATTAGGCTCCAATTCTACAATTAAAAACATTGGAGAATGAAGTATTACTATCAGAATACAACTTAAGAAAAAGTATTTTCCTTCTTATATCTGTTTTTAGCGGGCTGTCTCAGACTAGTAGATAGATTACACATTCATTTACCCTATAAGGGTCTTTTACACTGGTGTGTTTTTTTATTTACAGGTGGTAGCCTACATCTTGGAAAGAAATGCTTGTTTGCTGCCTGCCTACTTTGCAGTTACAGAAATCAGAAAACTGTATCCTGAAGGAAAACTTCCCCACTGGGTAATGATATGATATGATATAAAATAGTGATCCCTGGAATTTGTTGCACACAGCATCTATACTTTAAAACAAAGTGTATGTGAAAATTTTAAATCTGCTCAATACTAAGCTCTGTGTTTAGTCACAGAAATGAATATACAGGCTTGATGTGATTGCCACAGCAGCTCCACGTGTTCTTGCATGAAACTGGTGACATAATTTTGACCTATGGTCTGATGTTCAAAACTCTTGAAGCACTGAGTTGGTTTTGTTGAATATGTTTGGAAATGCAGATCATGCATACCTACCTCTTAGTGCTTTCTCTATGGCCCCAGGATAAGAAAAATCTTTTAAAATAGCTGCCCAGTGTTTTCTGTGTTTAAACTCAGTTATGCAGAGATATTTGGGGCTCTGGTGGGATGAAAATTGTCATTGTTTCCAAAAAATAACATAGTATCGATCCAGTTTTTAATTTTGCATTCTGTTAAAATAACTTGGTGTTTGTAAAAGGGTAAAATCCCAACTGCCTTGTATTAATGGGGAAACTGTTACTGTTTTTGAGAGAAAATTTAAAGTAGATTGTATTATTTTAGGTCATTTTTCTATGTGGAATTGTTTTTCAGTGGCAGAGATTTCTTATGAACAGAAATTACAGCTTATTTTAAATATTCTGTTTCTAAGTTTTATGCAATCAAAGAAGATAGTTTGCATAGGAGACAATTCTTACATAAACTGCTAATTTAGTGCAAATGGGGAAGAGTGCACCTCCTTTCTAATACCACATTTTTCATTTTGTGGTTTTCTGTTCCAGATGATTTTTCCAACTTTTTGAAACAGGAAGCTAGTTATTTTAGTAGATTTCTGCATATTTTATTAAAATGCATACATGTTATATTTTTGAGTCTTAAATAATTCCTTATCTGTCTGGAACTTAAACCCTAATTTTTTTCTCCTCTTCTCACCCAGTTGCTAGGTAATTTAGTATCAGATTTTGTGGATACCTTCAGACCTACAGCAAGAATAAATTCTATTTGTGGTAAGAGAATGACTTTAAAATAAATAAATTTATTTTGAACTATTTTTTTCTTAGAACCTTTTGGGACCTGCATCATCTAAACAAAATAATTCAGATTGTGTGTTTAATCTTATACCTCTGCCCTTGTCAGTTTGTTCTCAGACTTGGTTCCCTTCAGGTTTTGTTTTGAAAGGGGAAATTCATTACTGAGATCAAAATAATTTTTTGCTGCCTCCTGGTAGTGGAAGCGTGCTAGTTGTTACGTGGTGATACGGTTTGTAACTACAGGTCACTAGTAGAGTAGGAAAATTGTAGATTTTCTGTGCCCAAGGATTTTGAGTTAATAAATACCATCTGGATGTTAGTCTTGGAGTGTTTTGACTTCAGTTTCCGTTGAAGCTTTTGTAGCTGCCCAGCCTGTTCATTGTTGCAGGCTTCTGGGTGAGCATTTCCTAGCTCAGATGGGTACTCATTCAACTTTTCTGTGAAAGAAATGCTCTTCTTCATTTATTGCTAGAGATAATGATGATCAAAATTTGGTTGCTTTAATGTGATGCCTGCTGCATTTTTCTTCAAAAGATAAACATGTCTTCTGTTTGCTTTGAGTAGTTTAATAAGAGCTGCATTTGTTCTGAGCAAGGTCTATCGCAACAAAGCTTCTTTAGTGCAGAGATTAAAAATGTAAATTCATCTGTAATGCTCCCAAAGCATTTTGTTTCAGAAGCATCTAGTTATTCTTTTATTGGAAGTTTGGCATAGCTTTTATTTATGACTGACAGGGAGCACATTTTATTTTTTCCAAGTGTTGGATGTGTAAATGACCTGTATAGATATGATTGAAGGGAAGAAAGAAATATTTATTTGCTTCTTGATTTATCTTGAATAATAAGATAATATTATCAAATTCTTAATAATAATATGGCCAGTTTGAGTAGTAGAAGTCATGGCATTTGAACTGAGAGAGGTCAAAATTGAAGCACCTAAATTTACATGCTGATCTACGGGTTTGCTTGGGGCTCAGTTCAGATGCTTATGTTCAGCAACTAAAATAAAGGCTAGTTGTCTAATCTGCACTAACAGGTATGAATTTAGACTAGCAAACACAGTTCATGCATTTGGTCTCACTGGGCTACGCTGACTGAATTGACTGGATCTTCATTGACTTTAATTGAAATATACATGCTTGTGTTTGACTGCTTTACTGAACACAGTCTTGCCCACAGGGTCAATGAAGGGAAATTGATAAAATAAAATAAATAAGGGTCAGTCTGCCAAAATCTGGGAGTTCAAACAATGGCAGGGGAGCAGTATTCTGGTAATCTCTAAGGGTACTTTTACATTGATATTTGCAAATACTTTTATTTTGGGGGTACCAAATGTGAATCAGTGGGACTTTTAATGCTTAGGTATATTATTAGCTGAAAACCGGTTAGAAAAATAAAATCAATTTGAAGCAGTCCTGTGGTAAAAAACCTTTAAACAGTGGAAATTTAAGGATAGCATAAAAGTGGCTGAGGCCAGTTTATGCATCAAAATGATTGGGCAATGGGCCAGTTTCACTGCTTGAGAATTTGTTTCATTGCATGTAGGTCGCTGTAGTCTCCTTCCTGTGGTAAATAACTCGGGTGCCATGTGTAACTCATGGAAGCTGGATCCTACAACCCTCCGTTTTCCTTTGAAAGGTCTCTTACCATATGATAAGGTATGCCTTATTAAACTTACTAAACCTGCTATATTCAGTAAAACAAAACTTTTATGTTGTTAAAGCAGGGAAAAATTTCAAGCATGAATATCTATCTATTCCAGTTAGGCTAACTTTGAAGGTGTAGAAGTTTTATATTTCGGTGATTTCAAGTTATATTCAGAGGACCTGGAAAGTAGTGTTTGGTATAACTGCTGTCCAGGATGCTGAAGAACATGAGACATAATTTGATGTGCTTTGTGGTTGTGTGCATGCGAGAGAACAAATGAGAGCAGAGAATTGATTGGAAAATTGGCCAGATGGAAGAGAATGGAGAAGTAATTTCTTCTTTTCTGTGCTCTTCATTATTCCACAGGAAAGATAATTTACAATTCAAACTTAAAGTTTGTGTATTTAAAGTTAAAGCTCTGAATATGAAGTAGTGGTGTAATGAAAGAATTTAAAGGATAAAAAAGAAAAATCCATGTTGTCCTGCGTCCCATTCCCCATACCCTAGATGTCTAAAAGAGGAAATAAATACAGTATGTCTAGGAACATGTGCAGTGCTCATTATCATTTTGTGTGTTTCCTTACACTGATGTGGTTTCCTTGTATTTAGTAAACCTTTGTCCCCCAAATACTTGTTTATACTCTTCTTGAGTCCCTGTAAGCTTTTAGTATTCTCAACACTCCTTTGACAAGGAGTTCCACATTTCAGCTTCGTGTTGCATGAGAAATCAGCTCCTTCAGTTTGTTTTGAACCCAGCTCCAGATAACATTTTTATTTGAAGTAATTCAGGCTGTTGGAAGGTGCAGTGAGCAGATGTTTCATATCTGATTTCTTCATGTCAGTCCTGATTTTTATGCTTTTTGGTGCATTTCCTCAGTTGTCTTACCTTATTTCCTTTGAGTTCAAGGATGTTTCAAGAAGTGTACCATCCATTTATTGGATGAAAAACATTCTACTTGGACCTCATAAAATCTGCCACTTCTTAAGAACTATGATTATCTCCTCATTTCTTTTAGTTACCAGAAAGCAAGAGGATTTCCCAGATAATACATACCTGCATAAATTGAACATTGATTCTTACATTGTTTATTCAGTTAAATGTAAGCTCAGTATTGAACATAATCTTGAGGCAATGTATGTTTGTATGTGATTGCTTGTTTCTTTTCCAAGGATCTCTTTGAGCCACAGACTGCTTTGCTGAGATATGTGCTGGAGCAACCGTATTCAAGGGATATGGTCTGCAATATGCTAGGTCTGAATAAGCAGGTACTGTACTGTGCTGGAACACGTGATTTTAATTCTGCATAGAATCTGCACTATTCTTTTTCTCTTTTCTTTGCTATAGCTAACTAAGCAAAACAGTTTAGGTACAGAGAGTGATTTTTTTTTTTTTTTTTTGAGATCATATTAGGTTAATTGGACACTGTTATTCCTATCATTTGTATATTGCTTTACGAATGTTAAATTGAAAAGTAGAGATTTAAAATATGATTTTTTTTTGCATTGCTTTTTTTTCCTATAAGGCCAGCCTCAAGTACACCTTTGACAGACAGTAGGAGACTGGTTATTGTTCGTTGGTTTTTAAAGCGTTGTTGTACACTGTTATATTGGAATGTTATGGTACTAGAATAGTTGAAAGCTGGGGTTTGTTTTGTTACATTTTTTCTTTTGAAACTTTAGAATGGGGGGGCTTAGTCTGACTTGGGGATCCTTGAGGCTGGCCTCATAGTCACTGTTTTGTCTTTTCTTTTTTTCTTCCTTTATTTTTGTTCTGTCCTGTCTTGTCCTGCCCATCCTCCAATGCTCTAGACCTTGAACATTGCTCAGGTATGTTCACAACCTTACTGTTGTATTGTGACTAACGATACGCTGGCCGCTTTGTAGCCACTGATTCCAGGTAGAGAATACATGTACAGTCAGGGCTTGAAATTGGCAGGACCATTAGTCAAGGGCAAATTCTCACTACAATTCCCTAGACATATGAGAGATGTAGCATAAAGCTGACAATCAGTGGTCCTTTGATACTAAAGTTTTTGTTGGAATGGACTGCTACCATTTCCCTTACCAGTCATAACTTTTGCTCTGCTGGAATTTTCAGATGAGGAGAGATTTTTAGTTAAACATTTCTTTCCTTAAGCTAGTGGAAAAAACATCCACTGGACTTAATTGTAAAAATACAAGGCTGTAAATATATAATTTAAAAAAAAGAAAGGTTTACTAGTGGAATTTTCTTATCATTAGGAAGCCTCTGTAAAGAACTTCCCAACAGGCAATTATAATATTCTCCAAGCTAGCTGAGAGAAGTACACAAAAAGTAGTTCCTTAAAATTTTGACTGCTTGTTGAAATAAATAAACAACCGAGCAAGTCAAGCAAGCGGACTTCAGCTTGAAATTTGAAATGATGGGTGTTATAGTTTATCCCTCATTATATTAATAATTGCCACACCTACTTTGAAAAGCCGGTGTTTAAGATTTATAAAATAGCGTTGCTGTTTGCAATACTATAGTGAAGGTTGTGTCAGTGTTTCCATTTAAGAAACTTTTTTTAGGTTTGTAACTTGACTATAAAATTTACATGATCCTGAAACCTTGTGTACATTTCCCAATGTAATGGAATACACCAGTGCATTTTCTGAACTGGGATGATGTTTTTGAATGCACAGATTCCTATATCTTGGCTGACAGTACTCTGTGTTGTATATGATGATCTTTTGTACCTAGGACTTAAAGCAGCTGAAATGTTAAACCTTGGAATTGAGCTGCTAAGTTTATTGTTTAAATGAGTAGTATTTGTGTGTCTTTCTGTGTCTGCATTGAGTTGATAAACCAAACTATTCCTCTATCCATCTTGTAGCTGGTAAATAATACAAGATACAGACAAAAATTACATTGAACCCGTTTTATTCTTCTAGCTATGGATGGTCTGTCCTTACATGCAAAAAAAAAAAAAATGTCCTTACATGCAAAAAAAAAAAAAAAAAAAAAAAGTTAAAAATGCTGGGTTTTAACTCCTACTTCACCGTCCTCTAAAAGTAATTGAAGAAATAAAATGTGTTAAATTATATTTTTTTGTTTGCTAGTATAGGAATTCCTACACAAAGTTTCATCCTGGTGTGAACTTTTATGGCCAAGGAGCAAACGTGAAGAATGTAGCTTATAAAGGAAATGCTGACAGAACATGAACTATAGCTGTGCTACTACAGTTACACCAGTATAAGGATGTTGAAAATTTGTGACTTGAAAATATGTGAGTTGAAAGTACAGATATAGGGGTGGGTGTACAGTGGTATAGAACAGGAAATATGTTCCATTTAAACGTTAATATACTCTGCATAAATCTGTGGAAAACATTAAAATTTTACTTGTTTTTAGGTACAGATTACCTTTGTGTTCTATTTAAATTTGTTAATGTAGTCACCTGACAAAAATAGTAGCATGCTTTTCAGAAGTTGTGTAACTATATCAATGCTTTCAGTAAAATAGCTGATAATCTTGCATTTTATAATTAGAGAAATAACCTGCAGAAATTGAACTGTCACTGTAATAGAAGACACTTATAAATGCAAATAGTACCAAGTTTGTTTCAGAATAAATACAGAAACACCTCAATGCAATGATCATTATTTATTTATGATCATTAATTATTTATGTGGAGTTGCTTGTATGCCCTGTCAACTATTTACACAGATCCAGTTGCAGGATTGGAGCCTTCATTTGAATCTTTTGGCATCACAATCTAGGTATGGTTCAGCCAGATTTGTCCTAGTTCTCAAATATTCTTGAAGATGAACAACGAAATTTTGTGGTTCAGTCTTTACTAAGCAGATCTGTGTTAGAAAACCATTCAGTCAAGTCACCTCTGAGTTGTGTAAAAATATACAAATCCAGCTGTCCTGTTAACCTTGCAGGGAGAAAAATGAAGGTAAAATTTCATATGTTTATAGATTCATATGTTCCTTTCAGGATTCTAAGTTTGCTTGTGGGATGAGGTTTTCCGATACCCTTATCAAATACATGGTTTTAAGTCCAGATGTAATAATATGGACTTGGAAATGTTTTCTTTTGTTGGGGTCTGGGGACTCTGAGTTTTTGCTACTGTGTATTTCTGTGTGGAGCAGTGCATACTCTTGTATATTTGATCGAGTTGGTCTATAGGAAATAGAGATTTAAATTGTATTTTGTCCTGTATATTATCATGGTTTGCAGTTGAAATCTTATCTTAAGGGTCTTTTCCAACCTAAATGACTGAACAATTCTATGTCAGTTTATATTCTTCTGCTAACTGGGGTGTCATTTTCAATTCTTAGTTATTTTCTTAAATAATTTTTTAAACTATATAATAGTTTGGTTTTTTGGAAGATCATTAACAGTTCAGAGTGTGTTAGTACACTGATGCCACATTAAGATTTGGTTTAGGGGTCTTACAGTTGTTTCTTAAAATGGAACTAAAGTAGTGTCTTAAGGACATGAACTCACTTTGGAGATTTTGGTTTATATCTTTACCTTCTCTGTATGTACAGACTTGCATGAAGAATAAAATGCCATTTTTGCTTGCGTAGTTGCAGTTAGGATCTTGTTTTAGTCCTCTAATCAATCAAAAACTGTTATTTTGATTTCTCTGCTTTGGGGAATATTTGAGACCAGTGGTAATTCTCAGGTGTCTTGTTTCTGTAATGTAAAAATGTTTAATTAGCAGCTATTGTGTTAATGATTTTGCTCTTTAAATGGTGTATTTGGCTGGCCACCTTTTAAACCAGCAGTGGTGATCTGCAGCTTATCTTGTTAGTTCTGCCTTACTCTGTGCAGGTGAATTTGTAATTGTGTTCTCTGCCAGGTACCAACCAGGATAATTGGCATGGGGAAGCTGTTGTAAGCAGAACTGTTAAGTGAAATGAATGACATAATGCAATATTTAAAAATTGACTTCCACTTTTATTTTTAAAATTTCAGTTGATGCTGGGATCTTACTAGCCAGTTTTACTGGTGATAATGTGGTGTGGCAAAGTCCTCTGTTTAAAGGGTTTCATTTTTTTATAAGTTTCTCATTGTAAGGGTGTGTGCATTGAGAACACTCAAGTATATGTTCCTTGTTAAAATTTACTCCTTTTTTTAATGGGAGAAGCTTGAGAATGGCTGCCAAACTTGAAAGAGATGATAGAATCTGGTATAATATAAACAATAAGCTTGATAGTTTTGTGTTCTTGTAGCAGACAGTTTAGGAAAATGGAAGTGTGGGAGTAGTTCTGTCATGTTTTAACTGCTTTAGGCACTTTGAGTTGGACTTTTGGAGACACCATTTACTCTTGTAGGGATCTTGATCTCTGTGATTTGGTCTTCTGAGTCCATTTCTTCAGAGTAGGTATTTACTAAATTGTTTAAAATACTCAAAAGCTATCATAGCCATCAGCCACCTTTACTGAATCCTTAAAATATTTTTCTTTTAGGAAATTTTAATGCTAGCCGTGCCCCTGCCCCAGTCTTTGATACCTACCCTGTCTCGACACCTCAAAAAAAGAAGGAATTAAAAGTTCCAATCCAAATAAGAACAAGCCACCGGCCAACTGAAGCTCTGATCCGCTTAAAGAAATACCACTAGTCCATTAGAGGGCTGGTCTTGAGAAATTTTAGTGTCAAGCAGTCATGGAAGCTGTTTCTTCCCCCTGTATTTCTTCATGGTTTAATAATGTTTTCAGTGAAATTATGTATTGTCAGAACAAAATGGAGAATGTGTTTATACAACCAAATTGTAAAAATTAGAGTCAAGTTTACTTTAGGGGAAAAGCACATTGATTTTGAACATTACATTTTTCATAAACCAGAACAGCATTTGAAGGTTTTTTGTTGTTCATTTTTGTTTTACTTAAGCCATGCCAAAACATGAATTCCTACTTATTTGTGAGGGTAATCAGCTCTCACCTGTAGTTTTATTCATCTCAGTTTATACTGAGATTTTCTTTCACTTATGAGCAATTAATAAAACAAGAGCCCAGTCCTGTGAACTCCTGTGCAGTACAGTATTTTATTTCCAAGAATTCCGAAACTATAGATACAAAATCTTTGCAAAAATATATATCCACTGAAAATACAGAATAAAAACTGGCCAGAAAATTAAATTAATGAGGATAGAATGTGGTGTACTGCAATTTTCTGATGGAAAATTGTTTTTAAAGCAATGAAAATGTGGTTTTCAGAATAAAAGTTTGACTTAATTTTTTTAATTTCCTGGCTCTTAAACTTTTCCCAGTCTTAGAATACTAATTCAGAATAGCAAAATACTATTCAGAATAGCAAAAATTCCTACTGGAAATTCTGGCTGTCTTTTTAACAGTAATATTTTTCCTGTTGTATTCTTTGAATAACTTCATTCCAAATTAATATAGCCTAACATGATTAGGCTTTTGGACATTAACCCAGTGCTTAGCAAACTATTAAATTTCAAGCCCTGTACATAATAGTTTTGCATGCTGGATTATAAACTAGTCTGTAGTGTTGTCTGTTGCACTCTGCTCTGCTTCATAATTGGTTGCTTTGGGAGGGGGAGAAAAGCTACAAAAGACCCAAAGTGTTCTGAACTGATGGTGCCAATACTGTTCTCTGTAAACCTGTACTGTGGTTGGTCTGTGATAATGACATTGCGTACTGGGAGAAAAGGTATCATGCTTTTCTGTCTTAGCTAGAGGTTTGTGTTAAGCATGCTTCAAGAAAGCACAGCTGGAATTGTAGCTTTCTGCAGTTTTGAGCTGGCAAAGAGCATGCAACAGGGGATGCTGTTCACTGTATTTTGTCAACTTTTCCAATTCTTGCATTCTATTTTTAATTGAAGAGAATCTCTTTTTTTTTCATAGCAAAAGGCTATCATCAATGAAGGTAGAACAAGCATCTCCTTTCAGCATCTCTCTTTACTTTTATTATATCTTTATATTAGCCTTTTTTTAGGCTGCCTGGCTAGAAAGTCAAAGAATTCATCTAAGACATCCCTAAAATGTTTTATGAGTTATTGGGGTGATCTTTTAAGACTTTTTTTACATACACCTTTTTGCCTCTAGAAAGGGATAATGCATTTTCATGATTAGTGTTTGAGCAGCTCAGTTCCTTTTCTTTTGTATCATAAAGTAGTAATTTTTTCTTTAAGGCTGCATTATGTTACAGGCATCAAGCCAAACAAAAAATTAATAAATGTGAACATTCCTGAGGACAGATTGTATTGGAACAAAGAGGTTATATTATTTCCAAAGTGCTAGCACTTTCTGAAATAAGTTAAATTCTCCATGGTTTTTTTTTTTCTTTAGTTATAGCACATTGTGTGAGTGTAACAATACAAATACAGGATAATAACAAGAAGTTGTTGCACTGAAGATCTTGTAACATGTAACGTAGTAGTCTTGAACTGCTGATTTATAATCTGAGTTTCAAATTACTGATAGTGGACCTATTTTATATACATCTGTTCTAACAGAATATATCTGAATATAATGCATTCCTTACTTAATCATTATTAATAATCCTCAGAGGTGTGTATTTTAAATTATTTCTGGGTCTGCATAGCTCAGTGTGGCAGTTTTACATCCGAGGGGCTCCTCACTCTGATGTGTAATTTCTGTTCTATGTACAGTATGTAGAACACACCACTGATTAATTTTCAAGTCTTTGATGTTGTAACTCATGGTGCTGTGTCAACCATGTTATATAGTTGGGTATTATCTGGTTAATACCCATATAGTTATAGGGGTGTTAACCAGATGTTAATTCTGCTGCTAGTTGCAGGCAGTAGGTGAACCCAATATGAGAGTAAAAAAGAGAAAGAGTCATCAAGTATCTTCACCATGTATTGGGATGTTTCCTCTGAATTTGATGGTATAATTGGTGCATTTTCTTTATGATGATCCCTGCTTTTGAAATGGACTTAACAGAGAAAAGAAGGAATGAAAAAAAAAAAAAAAACAGCAAAAAACCCCAAACCAAATAAAAGAATCCCCATCTGTGTGTTTAAAACACGGGCTTTGTTTTCTGTGAGTGTGAGATCAGAGAAATTAACATTCGGCCTGAATTTGCTATAAAACAGCAAAAAAACCACAACCCAGATGTTATCTCTGTGTTGATGAGCTGTGTTTTGGAACTGAGTGGGGAATTATGGAATACATGATAAAATGTAAAAAACATTGTGACCTGTAACATAGTGCAGCTTTAATATATTGGCTTATCCTTAACTTAAGTTCAGACTTCATCTCATGCTTCCCAGCCTTCTGTCTAAATACTGTACTGTAACTGCAACTGTGCAAGTTCTGGAGTTACTGGCAAGGCTTTTGGAATACTGTATCTGATCTCTGCCTTACAGCACAAGCAACGTTGCCCTGTGCTGGAGGACCAGCTGGTGGACCTTGTGGTGTATGCCATGGAGCGGTCTGAGACTGAAGAGAAGTTTGACGATGGTGGAACCAGTCAGCTTCTGTGGCAGCATCTCTCCAGCCAGCTCATTTTCTTTGTGCTCTTTCAGTTTGCAAGTTTTCCTCATATGGTTCTGTCACTTCATCAAAAGGTAAATTGTTTGTATCGCTCCCACACGGTAAGAGGGGTTTAAAAAACAAAACCAGTATTTTTTTTTAAAGTGTCACTCACCCCTGCAAGAAGTACCTTATGTGTAAGAAGTAATTAAATTTTTAATTGCTGTTCTTTCTAGAAGTCAAATTCTCAAGTTACAGTGTTGTGAGCTAGGTGTGTTTTTAGTGTATTCAGTTACATGATGTTGCATTTTATTTGGACTCAGAGTGTGCTAATAACTAGAATAAAGAGATAAACTGGCATTATTCAGAAGATCTAAGTACTGTGCTGTTGCATCCAGTTTACAAATGAGTTTTGAACAGAGTGAATGCCCTGTTCCATTTGTGGACTAAACAAAAAAGTGCCATGCAAATGAGTGTAGGAAATTGCTGTTTGTCTAATCAATCTACTCAAGCAATCAAAGGTAATTTGTCCAATTATGGTGATACTGGCAATCACAGTCCCGAGTTATTATTACTTCTCTGGTGATAGTTCCATTGAAAGGGATACTAGTATTTGCCCTTTCCTCTGGTGCTCAGGGTTATAGTTCTAAGGGTGGTGATGCCAGCCCTCCATAAGAAGGGAAAGGAGGGTTGCAGTCAGCCAGCAACATGCTGAGACAGCTGTGTGCTGTTGATGGTCGGGTAGGGATGTTCTTTCTCCTCGCTGTAGGATCAGCTTGTGGCTATTTAGATGCAGTTTCCAACATGCACAGCGCGTTGCTCCTTCATTTGTCCACAGTTCCATGTTACATAAAAATTTGCTATGTATGTTGTGTTCCACTTGTGGTGGATTGTAGTTCCCTGCTATCTTTGTTTTCCCTGAAATTAGTTTTACCAGGGCTGTATTCCTGTAACTACTGTTAATAAATGATTGAAACAGTAGGCATTATGCAACACAATTGCACAAATCTAGTGTAAAAATACTGCAAGCAAGATAAGTGTAGAATATTAGTTATTAGAGAGTTGCTGTTACAGACAAAGAAGTTAATTAACAAAAGAAAACAAACCTAGGTGAGCCCAGATGAAACAAACTGAAGTTATTCTGGCTTAGGGACTTCCTTTGTAGGAGTTTATAAAACCTGTGGCCTGATGCTGGCAATGGCAATACTGTGGCCTGATGCTAGTAATGACACTACAAGACTTCAAGGTGACAATTTAAGACCAATATTTAAGTGTTGCTAGTTTTTCAAAGCAGTGATCCTCAGGAGTTAAATGCATTTTAAATCTTAACCATTAATTTTTGTGGCCATTACAGAGTCTGTTCATGTGTTACAACTAATGTACCTATTTCCCTCCTTTTTGAAAACAATGTATGTTTCTGCCTAAGTCCTGCTATTAAATTCTCTGCTGAAACTGTTTTAGTCTGTCCTTCTACTTTTATAAGAATCTTTGCAGTGAATTTTCTTCTGCATGCAGTGTTTGTCTGTTACTGAGTGTTCTTGACAGTTGGCAGGCCGTGGTCTCATTAAGGGGAGAGACCACCTGATGTGGGTGCTACTCCAGTTCATCTCTGGCAGTATCCAGAAGAATGCACTGGCTGACTTCCTTCCAGTTATGAAGCTGTTTGACCTCCTGTATCCTGAGAAAGAGGTAAGTCTCTGATATTAAAAGTTTTATTTTTAATTCAACTTGGGGCCTTCATATGTTGATATTACTACCTTACTTGAGTCACTCTTAGAACAGTGTGCTGCATAGTTGGAGGGAGATGTTTCATAAGTTTTTGTGAGGATTTCATATCCATGTAACCACGTTTGTTCTTAGGGACAAGAAGGACTTGTGTTAACTCCTCTGTTCCTTGGCTTTGTTTTGATTAAGGTTTTATGGAGTCTGTTAAAGCACTGAGGAGACTGTAAAGGAATAACGTGTCATTCTATTGTTACATCTGGGCTGAAAACAAAATAGTAATTTAAATTCATTCTACAGGGGCAAATCAAATCATATCCATGCTTTGTACATTCCTCTAGAATTAAGGTTCCTGAGGAAGGGGCACCTAGACAAAGTTCTTAAACTTTAATTCTGGCAGCATTGTCAGTGTGAAGTCCTGATTGCTTACTCTTTCCATAGTGCTTTTTACTTTGAGTGAATGGATACAACTGTGTGATGTATCAAACTCATATGTAACAATATCCACCCCCCCACACACACATTAGTTTTGACCCACAGAAATTCTTCAGTACAATTTGTGTCAGGAGATTTCTATTGCTTTTGTCAGCTTCAAATATGGGAAGAGCAATAGGACTGTTTACTTCAGCTGTAGTGATGGCTCCAAGTTACACATTGAAAGTCTTTGTTTGACTAGTGCTTTTTAAGTGGTACATTTTAATTGCTGTCTCACTTGTGCTGTCAGTGGTGTTTGTGCAGCAGTAACTGTATGGAAAGGAAAGAAATGTGGATGTTGGCAAAAGGGGAGAGCCAGAGTTCCTTTTCCAGTGGACTGTAGTAATGTACTGTAGCTAAGTCTGGATTCAAAACTTTTCAATTTTGGGTTGTATCTGTACCTTTTCATGAGAAGTGTATTAATGTTTAAGGATTAACTGTGATGCTGACCAATTCAGATTTTTCAGAAGGCACTGCTGAATCCCTGAGTACCTACTATGGAAGCAGATACCTTGACTGGTGTCTGAATAATGTGTAAACGTGAGGCTGAGATAAAAAAAGCATATGCTTTGTAACTATATATGTCTGGAAACTGTACACTCTTAAGCATGAATATCCTTTTGCCAAGGTCTTAGATCATATATTTGGTTTGTGTGTTTTTCAGAATAATTACTGAGGTGCAGGTCAATTCCGTAGCTCTTGATTTAAAATTAGAAACACTTGATGAGGGTAGAATCCATTCTTTAAAAATGTCCCTTATGGTGTAGAAAGTCAGAAAAAAGAAAAACCTGATTTTGTGAATACTGACTATCTAAGTTGCTTTTCTGCACATTATTCCATGTGGTATGTCACACTACTGTTTTCTTTCTTTAGTATATTCCTGTACCTGATATTAACAAACCCCAGTCAACACATGCTTTTGCAATGACCTGCATTTGGATTCATCTGAACCGGAAGGCCCATAGTGACAACTCCAAGTTGCAGATTCCCATTCCTCATTCTCTTAAACTTCACCATGAGTGAGTGTGGGGGTTTTATTATGTTTTGATTTATGTTTAGGCTTAGTGAAATTTCAAGGCAGTCCCAAGTCTGTATTACAGAATATATTGCCTGATGGGATGCTGTATAAAAGTTATCAATAGAGTGGCTTCAAAGCCATTCAGAAAGACAAAGGTCAGCTCAAAATATTTCATAAAAAGTGAAATGTTGTTATCTAGCTAGTGGAAATGATATGTTTTATCTCAGAATAATGTCTTTATTACCGATAGAGAATCTGAAAGTAAATGTACAGTTTTGTTTAGTTACGCTGTGGTTTGTAAAGTATGGTAAGCAGTACAATGGTTTAAGTCTGGAAAGGTGATTTTTAACTGTTTTTTTCCTGAGGTATTTCTCCAATGTAGAAAAATCATAATATGGTGAAACTGTGGCATAAGTAGTAGTTGTTTTGATATGGTGCAATTCATAACTATTTTGATTTTTTCTACTATTTTATAATGGGTTTTTTGACTGAGATTGTTGCAGCTGTATTCCTGGAACGCATGTGTATTCTTCTGCTTAATGCTTAATCTCTTTGGCACACAGGTTTTTGCAACAGAGCTTAAGGAATAAAAGCTTACAGATGAATGACTACAAAATTGCCTTGTTGTGCAATGCTTACTCGACCAATTCAGAGTGTTTCACTTTGCCAATGGGTGTTCTGGTAGAGACTATTTATGGAAATGGCAACATGAGGACACCTCTTCCAGGGACTAATTGCATGGCGTCAGGGTCTATCACCCCGTTGCCAATGAACCTCTTGGACTCACTCACAGTTCATGCCAAAATGAGGTACAATATATGCAGCTAGTGTAATTTTTTTTTTTTAACCCATAAATCTATGTGTAGCTTATTATCATCAGAAAGACTTTCTGTGGCTGGATATGTCATATATGGATCTATTCATTTACTTTAAAAATGTGTTAAATTTCAAGTCCATGTTTTTGATTCGAAAACACTTTCTCTCTTTCCTCAGTCTGATTCACAGCATAGCTACAAGGGTAATTAAGCTGGCTCATGCAAAATCTAGTGTGGCCTTGGCTCCTGCTCTGGTGGAAACCTATAGTCGCCTGTTGGTTTATATGGAAATAGAATCCTTGGGCATTAAAGGCTTTATCAGTAAGAAGGAAAACCTTTTTTTTTTTCCCCCCCTTTCTCTTTGTTAAGTAGTGTTTTTGTTTAATGGCAACTGAAGACCATTGCAAAGCTGAAAATATGCAACATGTATAAATTATTATAATGTAAAACAAACTGTGAAAGTTGTCCTAGTGCTGCAGTAAATTCCAGACTAGTTGTGCTGCTGTCCCTTTACGCCATCACTTGTATGGCCAGAACCTTTCCAGTTGTGCTGTGTAGTGTAAGAACCTGCTTAGTGGAAAAGCGTAAGCAAAGTTACTTCGAGACATGCAGAATATTTAATTGCTCTTGTCAAAATAATTTGCATGTCTGCTGTGTGTGCTAGTTCAAAAGATCCTTAAGCTCTATACATTTACAGCATCTTCAGACAGCACTCGCACATATGTTTTTTTGAAGGTAATACACTTTTCAAATGAAATGTCTGACTTACAGCCTAATAAAACCAGTGTACTCTGTAGTTGTATTTCAGGTGTGATCAGTTGTAAACTTACTTTACAAACTTTTTTTCATAAGGTCAGCTCCTGCCAACAGTGTTCAAATCTCATGCATGGGGAATTTTGCATACTCTGCTGGAAATGTTTAGCTATCGGATGCATCACATCCAGCCTCATTACAGAGTCCAGCTTCTCAGCCATCTTCATTCCTTGGCTGCTGTGCCACAGACTAATCAGAATCAGCTTCATCTCTGGTGAGTGACATTTGCCATATTTGTCCATAATCTCAGATTCCTTCTTGTTGAAAGCTGCGTGAGAACTGTTTAAATGGCACTTCCAGACTTACTTCTGTGACTAACTTGTTTTGGGGTGTCCCACAGGGCACGTTTCAGCAGTACAGTTGGATGTTAGCAGTTGTGCTCTGCAGAGATGCATGAGGCAGTGTCTTGCATACCATGGCAACAGTGTCATGAGTCAGCACACAGGATGTGCAGCAGAACTGTCAAGTCCAGAAGTGCTTCTTGCATGGTAGATAAAGGACAATGCCTGCTACTTGTAATCAGTGTTTGGCTTGTCTGCCAGTGAGACTGTGCTTGCTTCCTTCTGTAGAGGATGCTTAATTGCATTACAAGAGTTAAGTTGGTTCCACTTAATTATGTGAAGTTGGTTCTTGGCCAGGTCAGAGGATAGTTCTGGTTCACGCTGCAACTGAAAAGGAGTTTGTGCAAAGCTCTGGTGACTGTGTGAACCTGACTGTAGTCCCTCATAGGTTGTGTATCATGATAGCCTAAAACAGTGGCTAACTTGAATACAAGAAAGGTGACAAAGCTGGTTAGAGAAGGCCTAGAGAGGTTATGCAGGTAATTCCAGGCAAAAGCTTTGTGTTTACCTTACTGTTAATGAAGTTGAAGAGTGTGAGACTCAGTTTCTCTGTAGAATCTGGGGCTCGTTTTCAAAAAGTTGGGGAAAATAGTGTCCATTCACTCTTAGAGTACAATAAATCTAGTGGTGGAAGTATGTGATACAGAGTAACTTCATTATTACCAGTTCATATAGAGAAAGTAATTACACAGTAAAGTCATAGATTCATAGAACGGTTTGGTTTGGAAGGGACCTTAAAGGTCAATCTAGTTCCAACTCTCTTGCTGTGGGCAGGGAAACCTTCCACTGGATCAGGCTTCTCAATTTCATAGTCCAAATTGCCTTGTTGCTTATCCTTTACAAAGCATAAACAGTTAAAGACAAGTTTCTCCCTAAATTCAAGGCCTTGGTCTCTTTACTGACCTCAATCTTGCTTTGTCATCTTAGTCTGTAAAATACAGATGTTAGTCAATTTTAATGAGCGCTGCATGCAACTAGAATAAACTAAACTATGGCTTTGGCATTTCAAAGACACAATGTTATAAAAATTTTTCCAATCATTTCAAACTACCTGGTGTGAAAAGTGCTTCGAACTAAAGCACTGGAAATTGAAGTGTTTTTAATCAAAAGTCATACTTCCTCAACTTCCTAATTTCTTTAATAAGGACAATTTAGTGCTGTCTACTTGAAGATGGTAGTTAGCTTTGATGCTTCCTATGTATTATTCATGCCTTTTTATTTTGGTTTTGCATACATTTATTTATATTCTTTAGATGAAGATGTGCAAAAAATAATAATGAGAGGCTCTAATTTGGAGAGACTTGAGGCTCTTCTTCAGGGTCTCTGTGCTTGAAATTTTTGCTAAATCTACTTTTGAGTGCTTTATTTGAAAATAAGATACTGAAATAGTTGATAAATTTATTAAACAGTAGAAAAAGTAAACTTTTTCAAAAGGCTAAAAACATAATTTTTAAAACAAAATGTTTCTGTATTATTTGAAGCAGTAGAGGAAAAATAAGTATTCTTTGGTGTCTTAGAAGCATCAGCATAAGTATTACTTGCTAACTGGACTGTTTCCTTCTTTCAGTGTTGAGAGTACTGCTCTAAGGCTAATCACAGCTTTGGGCAGCTCTGAAGTCCAGCCACAGTTCACACGATTCCTCAATGATCCCAAAACAGTTCTTTCAGCAGAATCAGAAGAACTCAACAGGGCTTTGATCTTAACTCTGGCAAGGGCAACACATGTGACAGGTAATAGCAGTACATCCCAGTAAAAGCTGCAGTCAAACCATTTCTCCAAAGTACTGTTCAAAAGAGTGTCATGGAAATGACCTAGTCATAAAACATATCCCATGCACTTCTGGTTTTGAAAAAAGTGCAATTTTAATTTCCAACTACTTGTATTTAGGTAAAAAGCTATTATTGAAGCAGTAGTAAGATGAGAAAAATGAGACATTCTTTAAAAGTTTATTCAGAAGTACACTGTGACTAGGATTTAGAGGGTTTTTTAGTATCTTGAGTTTCATTATTTTAAATCTAAATGTTTGATTACTGATACATGCTATTTAAATAGCATGAAATACTCACAGCAGCTGTGCTGTTCATGTGGAAACCACCCCCTCTACTGCTTGCATTTAAGAAAAAGTAGTCTGAATTTTGTTTTTCTTTTTTTTGGAAAGGGAAAAAAGGAAGCTTTTTTTGTGTATTCTAATGTTTTAACAGTGTGCAGTGACATGGATCAGGTTTTTGTTAGCTTTGAGGGAGATATTTTCTCTCTCCTTTTTAGTGGTGCTAGTCTGCAGGCACACTGGAGAGTTCAAACAACTGATTAACAAAGACTGGTGGAGGTGATTTGAAAGAGAAAGGACTTCTATGTGTTGGTTTCTTTTTTATTTTTTTAACCATTTCTCAACCTTTGATGAAATCAGCCCAGGGGTTGGGGGAATGAGGCATTCATTTCTACAGCTTAAGTGGGATGGGTTCTTCTGAACAGCCTTTTTGAAGCAATATAAAATGGCACCTGACAATTTTATCATCACTTTCTTCCTCAGGATTTTTTTCTAAAAGTCTAATCAGCAGAAGCTTGTTCTAGTGACATTACAGGAAATTAAATATAAAATGTTAAAATCATGATTGCTTTATTTCTGGTTCAAACCTTATAAATAGTTTCCTTATTAATGGCATAAAAAAGCATATCCAGCATCTTCTATAGAGCAAATAAAAAGAAAGGGGCTGGGAGAAGTTGGACAAAAAAGGAAACTGTGCCTTGAGGAAAAAGCCTTGATGTGTATGATGACAAAAAGAATACCAATAAAAAATGATTTTGTGTGAAATTCTAATACCATCAATCCATTTTCTAGACTTTTTCACAGGCTCTGACTCAATTCAGGGAACTTGGTGCAAGGACATACTGCAGACTATCATGAGTTTCACTCCACATAACTGGGCATCACATACACTAAGCTGTTTTCCAGCTCCTCTGCAGGTAATAGTTTAAACATGGATACTTTACAATTGGAAATACAGTGAATTTATTCTCTTAACAAGATCCTTTGCCTTTTGTGGGTTGGTGACATTCTTCCCCTGTCTAGACTACATTAATCTTAAGTCCCTAAAGAATGCTGCATGATTATAATATTGCTATTTCTTTAGAAATGTGTTAGCTACGTTCCCCTCATGTATTCTAAGGTCAGATTTGGTCAACTGATACTTCTGGTGCAAGGTAGATCAGATGGTTTAAAAATTAAAAAATAAAATAAAAACTTGGAAAAGTAATTTTTTCTTGTGGTAGTTTGTCATGTAGCTTTGTTAGTGACAAAGCAGTCACTGTGCTATCACAGTGAAATAACAACCCTCCCTAGTGGGTTGTGTGGTACAAGGAAGTAGGAATCCATGCAGTGCTAGATCAGGCAAAATTGTCTTGTTCAGATGTTCTACTATAGGCTCTCAGTCACAGCAAAGTCTGCTTTTCTCAGGTGTTCTTCAAGCAGAACAATGTGCCTCAGGAAAGCCGTTTTAATCTGAAGAAGAATGTGGAAGAAGAATACCGGAAATGGAAGTCGATGACCAGTGAGAATGAAATAATCACACACTTCTCTGCTCAAGGTTCATCCCCGCTTTTCCTTTGTCTCCTGTGGAAGATGTTGTTAGACACTGATCACATTAATCAAATTGGTTACAGGTGAGCTTAAAAACGTGCTATTTCAAACTTACTGAGCAACATTCTCAGTTCTGAGGACATAGGCCTTGTGCATTAACAGCTTGTTCTTGAAATTAATTGGGAGCATGCATAGCATGGAAAAAGAGAGTGGAGCTAAGTAGTAGCCAGCATGCCATAATAATTGTGCAGTCTTTAAGATTGGTTCCACTATGCAGTGGTCTGCATTGCACATTTTTCCTGATGAGAAACAAGGATGTGAGATGTTTGAATTAAGCAGTTTACTTGTAATATCAGTGTTTCAGGCAATCTGAAAGAGTAAACTAAAATCTAAAGCATTCATTTACTTAGCCTTTATAGATGAATAAAGGCCAAATATTTGTTCAAAAAACAAATGTTGGATTAAGATGAAAATTCATTACAGAAGTAGTAGTCATCTGATTTTTTTTAATTTGTTCCTGGTAGAAATAGCATCAGTTCCAGCTGTGAAAAATAGATTTGTTTCTTTTCAGCCCCTCCTAGGTATGCTGAAGCACTATTTATGATAGCATGTGTTACTCTTGTGTGCAATGAGGAAACTGTTTATAATGCTGTGGAGTGCCTGGCGTAGGAAAATAAAGTTGTGTTGGAGAAGGTTGTCCTCAGAGGTGTATAACTAAAATTGCAGAAGTAAAGCATGGGTTCTGGGCAGAATACTGCAGATAAAAATCGGTGAACTTGAAGCATTTCTCCTGATTGGTATTTGGACTTTGGAATTCTCTAAAGTTGGGATGTTTGGTTTGCTTTGGCATTTCCTTCAGTTAATTTAATAAGAGGGAGGGAATTTTTTTTTGTTTTGGTTTTTTTTTTTTAATTTAAGACAGTTGTGTTAAAGCCTGCTTACTCATATCAAACAGATATGCATTAGAACTGCATGAGGAACTGTAACAATTTCTTGTTGCCCTTTTTTTTTCCTTCCCTGCTAGAGTGTTAGAAAGAATTGGGGCCAGAGCTCTGGTGGCACATGTCAGGACATTTGCAGATTTCTTGGTGTATGAATTCTCTACATCTGCAGGAGGACAGCAACTCAATAAATGTATTGAGATTCTCAATGACATGGTGTGGAAATACAATATTGTAACACTGGATAGGTTGATACTCTGTTTGGTAAGTAACTCTTTGGAAGGTAAGATGACAGTTCATGCAGTCTTGTCTTCTGACTCTCTTTTTAGGACCAATCTTTTAAAAATGGATTGGTCTTAAATATGGACTATTTGCTCAGTCAATAATCAAGGTAAAATACTGTATTAATTCTTTAAGCAAGATGAAATCCCAACTCTTACAGTTCTGAGTCTTCAGGGAAGCATTTCTTGGTTATTTAATGGCAACCATTGAACTGGTATTATTAAATGTTGTGGTTGGTGGTTTGTGTCTCTGACCTCAGAGCCGTGCCGTTATTTAGGCTCTGCAGGGGGACCTGGCCAGGCTGGATCAATGGGCTGAGGCTGATTGTCTGAGATTCTGCAAAGCCAGGTGCTGGGTCCTACACTGGAGTCACAGCCCCCTGCAGTGCTACAGGCTGGGCACTTATGGGCCCCTCACTACAAGACAGGCATTGAGCATGTCCAGAGGAGGGCAGTGGAGCTGGTGAAGGGTCTGGAGCACCAATCTTCAGGAGCAGCTGAGGGAGCTGGGGGTGTTTAAGCTGGAGAAAAGGAGGCTCAGAGAAGACCTTATTACTCACAACAGCTGCCTGAAAGGAGGGTGCAGCCAGGTGGGGGTTGGCCTCTTCTACCCTAGAAGTGACAGGCAACAGGACAAGAGGAAACAGCATCAAGTTGTGCTGGATTGGATATTAAGAAAAATATCTCCTCAGAAATAGTTGTCAAGTGTTAGGACAGGCTGCCCCGGGATATGGTTTAGTCACCATCCCTGAAGATATCTAAAGGATGTCTAGGTGTGGCACTTTAGGACATGGTTTAGTGGCACTGCTCAATTAATGGTTGGACTCAATGATCTTAAAGGTCTTTTCTACCCTGAATGATCCTATGATTGTGTGATTCCTGCAGCCTTAAAGGTAGGTAGGATATGGCATGCTATTCATTCATTCAGTCACAAGCTTGGAAAATCTTGTACCCATTAGAGTATGCTTTCTTTCCTTAGAAATCAGCCTCTTTCATTATAATAGTAAGACAAAAATGGCATTCTCTTGCTTTTCATGTTATATAAAATAAAACTATATTTGCATTCAGTAGTTGTCCTTTATGTTTAATTTTAAATCTCATCTTGGTTTTCAGACTGAAGTCCAATCATGTCAGAGTGGCCAGAGATTAAAAGCAATCTTAACTTCATTGTCATGTAATTGGTTATTTTCAATAAGACAACTGAAAGATAAAACTGAACTAGAATTCCTGGAGAAAGTGCTGTCACTGGGGAGTTTGTAAGACCTTCTGCCCATGGAAAAAAAATGGGATAGGGATTGAACCTTCCTCTTTTTAATGTCTTCACTTGAAAAATAGAGTTGAAAGACCATATATTCAGTGTGAATTTGTGTGCAGATGTAGCAATTTGGCTGCCATGTTTTGGGGCTTTAGAGCAGGCAGCAGTGTCAACTGTAATTTCATGTTATGTGATCTGTTTCATTTAAGGCTATGCGTAGTCATGAAGGAAACGAAGCTCAAGTTTGTTACTTCATAATCCAATTACTCTTGCTGAAGCCTAATGATTTCAGAAACAGAGTGAGTGATTTTGTTAAGGAGAATTCTCCTGAACACTGGCTGCAGAATGACTGGCATACAAAGCATATGAGTTACCACAAGGTATCACAGCTAATAATGTTCTTTTACTGTAATAATTTCTGTGGAATAGATAACCATCATTTACAGGACAGCTTTATCAATTTTTGGACTTGCCTAATAAGCTGTAATTTGTTTGGAATTACTGTATGTAATGACTTCGAAATTATAATGCAGTAATATTCAAAGATAGAAGTAATTTAAGAATTGGGTGGATGTTCATTCTTGCTCATCTAAATCAAATAATTTTAAAATCTTGTTATACCAAAATTTGCTTAGAACAGGGTTTTTGTGCATCAGGGAGAAGGTATTTTGTCTGGTGTTTTATGACTACCAATAGTTAAACCTACATTTTCTTCTTATTATTAAAACTACTTCTGTCTTCTATGTGACAAGAACATGATAGCCTGCTATGTTAGGGAAGAGAATTGCTGAGATTTTAATGCTCCTGTAAACATGCTGGTTTCTGCCAGCTAGAAAAGTATGTGCTTTTCTAGCTGTTCTGTTTTGAGCTGTTCTGTCAAAAAATAAACACTGACATAGAACAGATACAATCAAACTGACATGTAGCTCAATTTAAGCCATCTAGTTTGATCCAGGAGCTGTTTGGTCTATATTAGCCCACTGACTAGGCTGTATAGTGTTCTGACAGTGCCAAAAAGTGTAAGGGTAGCAGGGAAGCAAATGAGCTTGGGAAGTGCTGACATGGCTGCACAGTCATTACACCCAACCTGGCATATAGAAATTTCAGTCACAGGTAAAACATAAGTTCAGCCTTAGCAGTACTCATCTATTATGTGACTTTACACTACTGTTCTTTCCCAGGGAATTACTTCACTCATGCTATTTCTAGTGTTCTAATTTACTATATGATGCAGAAACTTCCAGTAGTGCTGATTTCCCCTAGATTTTCTCTTCAAGTACATGACAAAGGGCACTTTAGTGCTGGCTGCTTTCAGCTTTGCTTTGGGATTCTAATGTTCTTTTATACCTATTTTGAGTGGTGGTGAAACTTTGTTGTGGGTTTTTTTGAAGATGTTTTCCACTATTCTAATAGCCAGTTTAAGTCAGACTTCAGTTTTCTTCAGTACACTTCACTAAATTCAAATGTGATAAAAGAGGGTTCTGAAGTGTCTTTTTAAGCAATGTAGATGCTGAATGTTTAATCCATTACTTATAAAGAAAGAGATTTTGATTTTGGTGGATTTCTTTCCTTCCAGAAATACCCTGAAAAGCTGTATTTTGAAGGCTTGGCAGAGCAAGTGAATCCCCCAGTTCAGATCCAGCCCCAGTATTTACCAATTTATTTTGGAAACGTATGCCTGCGCTTTTTGCCAGTGTTTGACATTGTAATTCATAGATTTCTGGAATTGCTTCCAGTGTCCAAATCCCTAGAAACATTATTGGATCATCTGGGAGGTTTATACAAATTCCATGGTAAGTTATCCATGAATACAGCTGGATATATTCCTGTTGTGATCATTATGTCCTTTTCACCTCTTTCATTCATAATGTTCATGTATTAGCACAGCAGTGCCTGATTCCTTTCCTGTTCTCTAAATCTTGTCTACATCTACACAGAGAAGTGCATTTCCTGTTTAGTGAATTTCAGCTTACTAACAGTGAACTTGTTTTTATTCAGGTATCTCTTGCTAATTCATGCTTCCTTCACGCTTTTCCCTTTCATTCCTTTCTACTAGTAAATACTTGGACCTGTGTCCTAACAAGCTTTTTGTTACCAAGACTGAAACATGAAAAGCAGTTCCTCTCTCTATGCTTGCTTAAGATTCAAATAACTTGAACCTGATACTTGAATACTTTTAGAAATGGACTTCTATTACAATTTTTTATAGGTGTCATTGCTATGTTATGCTCACACAATTTACAATACTCTTTCTTTACTGTGATTTCATACCTGGATTCTTCTTAACTAATACCTTGTGTACGAAGAGATGATTTAATCTGTTTACTTACAAATATATTAATATTACCAATAAGTTGTGAACTGTTAGTAATACTGACCTTCTTAGTTCCACTTATTTTGTTCTGCACAAACCCTGAAGTATGTACAAGACAAAGGAAAATCAGTTTTGTAGAATATATTGAAATAAAGAATGTGAATCAATTCCTTATGTGCTGTTTTTAACTAAATGCAGCTTAATCTTGCAGAACTCTTGATTTTAGTTTTATTTGCCACAAATATTGATGCTGGAAGCTATTTCTGACTTTTATTGTTTTCTCTTTCTCCTTGGCAGACCGACCAGTGACCTACTTGTACAACACCCTTCATTATTATGAGGGGCACCTGAGAGAGCGCACAAACCTCAAGAGAAAACTCGTTCATGCCATAATTGGCTCTCTCAAAGATAATCGTCCACTAGGCTGGTGTCTGAGTGACACTTACCTCAAATGTGCCATGAATCCCCGAGAAGAGAATCCATGGGTTCCTGATGATGCTTACTATTGCAAGCTCATTGGAAGACTAGTAGACAATATCCTTCTAAAAATCTGCTTTAAGTAAGCTGTAACAATGTCTTACAGCTTCATTTCATTGAAATATAAAGTTCAATTTCTTTCCTATTCTAAACAGGGATGCCCTAGTAGGCATCTTAAAAGATACGGTGAAAGTGGAGCACAGTACAGCTGTATAAATATTTCAGTTTAAGCATCATTTAGAAATGCAGTTACTGTTGTTTATGCTTTCTGAGTTGAATTTTGATTGTCAAAAAAAAAGCTTCATGCAAAGTGTGAGTATTTAAAGAATTTTTTGAAAATGAGATTACTATTACTGTTTTCTAGTGCCATTTATTAGTATTACTGAGTATAAAATATTGAGAGCAGTGCCACATTTAAGACGTGGGAATAGCTGGTGAAGTAGAGAATAGGAATCTTCTTGGAGTTAGGCTTCTTCTGGAGCAGAAAATTATATAAACCCTTGCTTTTATGCAAATGTTAACTCTAGAGAACTTTTCTGTATGTTTTTCAAATGAGGTAGTCTTGTTTGGGAAAGTTGAATATTTTCAGAGACTCAGCACATGGTCCTTTTGCATAAACTGCCACTCAAGAGATCTGCTAAAAGATCTTACAGAGAGGCAAATTAATGGTTTCTGAATATGCGAGTAGAAAATTCCTATTATTTATATTTTTTCCTCTTAGAGGCAGACAATGAATGAAATGGTTGGTGTTGTTTTTTCCACCTCTTTGTCAGAGAAGTTTATCCTTGGCATGGCTTTGTGTGTGTAATGCATTTATAGCAACGTATTCATGCAGTCCTTCAATGATTATCAGCATCTTATATTCATACTTCTGTATGTCTTTTTTTTTAATGAAATGTGGTTGTTCTACTTGTTTTCAATAATTTTCAGTTCAGTTTAGTATGTGATACATGCATAAATTTTTAATCACTTGTGCTGCTTATTCTTTAGCATTTTTTTCCTTAACCATTGCCACCTATGGCAGGCAAATCACCTGGTCCATTTCCAAATTGTGACTGGAGATTCAATGAGTTTCCTAACCCAGCTGCCCATGCTCTGCACGTTACCTGTGTTGAGCTCATGGCTCTGGCTGTTCCAGGGAAGGAGGTGGGCAATGCTCTGCTGAATGTTGTGCTGAAGAGGTATGTTGGCTTTCTGAAATGATTTTCTGCAATATATCATACATAATTAGAGATTGCTAAGGTAGTCTGTGATACTAATTTTCTTATTTTTAAAACAAATTTTAAGTGAATATAGGTAACATTTTATATATAAAGTATTTTTGGATGACAAACAAGGTGACAGGGATCAGGCAGAAAAATCACATGTTACGACTCCTGTGGTGTAGGGGATTGTGTGCTTCAGAAATGGTTGACATGGCATGATGTCAGTAAGATTTTGAGGTAAAACTCTACACAGGCAGAGATCTTACCCATTGGGTTCAGCAAGAAAGCCTGGCGAAAGTCTGTTCTTTCAGCTATGCTGAGAGGAGGACATCTCATCAGCTGATATCACAGCTTTTTTGAGTGCAAAGAAAGGGACTGCAATCATTGGCAGTACTCTGAATCTTCCTGATGCTGACGTAGAACAGAGGTACTTTGAAACAGTGGTGTGCCAAGGCTGACCTTTTGTCACATTGCATTAAATTTGACCCATAGCTGCTTCTTGGGGACCACTGAAATAAACTGCAGTGAGAGACAGGACCTGGTATTCTTGGAGCCATTCAATTGACATCACTGAGCAATGACAAACTGGAATTAGTTGGATATTGCTTCATTCAGCTTAGTAATATATTGTTGTTAGCTCTGTTTGGAGCATATGGAGGGGAGGAGTCAATAAAAAGGACAAACAACCCTTAAGCACTAAAGCTTAAGGAAAAAAGTTTGAAGCCTTTGAAGGAGACCTGCTACTAATCAAAACACACCCAAATAAAGTTTTCCACACAACATCCCAATAGCATTTATATAATCTTTTGGCTCTTGTGAATACTTGTGTTTGTTTTTGTAGTTCTCTCAACTTGACAAACATTCTTAGTGTAAGTACATGTGTTCTGTTAGATGCACAAGAAGCACAAATTGCAGTTGTGTACTTGGGAGCTTTAGTTTTCTTTTTCTTTGTCTCTAGTCAGCCCCTGGTGCCAAGAGAGAACATCACAGCTTGGATGAATGCGATTGGACTGATTATCACAGCCTTACCAGTGAGTCAATATGTTGTATTTCAAAATAAAAAAAAATATTCTTCCATGAAATATTTATCATCTTTCTAGAGTACACTGTAAACACTTACAGCCAACATATGTAGATGAAAGAAGTAAATCACTCCTGTTTAAATATATTGTTAAATGCCATGTGTGTAGTATTGAGAACTGGAGCTATGTAACAAGGAAGATCTGTAAAGGTTCTCATGCAAAATTGGTTTTTGATTAATGCTTGTGCTTTCACTTCCTGTAGTTCTTAAACCATGTAAATGAGATGTGGCTAAGACTGCAAAAGGAAATGTCTGCAGTACTGTAGTTTGCGTATCAGATATGATACAGATACGATATTCAAAAGATCACTTTGATCTTCTGAATATCAGACTCCTGGTACTTGACAAAGACTGCCTGAGTAATTTTGATCTTGCCTTATGTGTCACAGCTGTCCTTCCCTTGTGATCTCTCTTCCCCAACAAAATAGTTAGTCTTCATGGAGGAAAACCAACATGAATTTAATCCTTATTATTTTTATACTGCTTCTTATTCTTTCTGTTCCCTCTCCTTGCATCTTCATCTATTCTTTGTCTTTTATACCTTTTTTTATTTCCTGTTTCCATCTTGATTTTTTGGTCTGTTTGTGCCTGCACTCAGAAGACTAGAAAATTCTCAGACCTCTTCCACTAAGGCTTTTTGCCTTGTCTTTGCTTCTTTTAGAGATCTTTATATCAGGTGATTAAATAATTAAATTCATATGTCTTGTTAATGCCACACCCTTGAGTGTGCCATATCCCCTAACATGGATGCTTTCTTTATCATGCGTCTTAAATTTTCATCTTCATGGGACATGGTTATCAACTACCATTTATATACCATATGTCATTTAAAACAGTTTTAAATATACATATACATATATATTTATACATACACATTTTAGAAATGCAATAATAGTAGAAAGAGCTGAGGAAGCATCGTCTTAGGTGATGTTCCTGTTATATTTCTGAATTTTTGGGTTTATTCTGTTGTTTTGATTTTTTTTCCCCAGGAGCCATACTGGATTGTTCTCCATGATTGCATTGTGAATGTCATCAACAGTCCCAGCTTGACATCAGAGACAGAGTGGGTTGGTTACCCATTCCAGCTGTTTGACTTCACAGCATGTCACCAGTCTTACTCCGAGATGAGTTGTAGCTACACTTTAGCTTTGGCACATGCAGTCTGGCATCATTCCAGCATTGGACAGCTTTCTCTCATTCCTAAGTAAGTGTCATGATACTTGATAATGTAATTTGTCTTATAAATTCCACATATAATGTAGATAACAAAGCTCCACCTGTAGCACTTGCACCAGAAAATAAATATGTACAGGGGAGCTCCAAGACTTGCCAAATGGATCAAAAGGTTTTTTCCAGCTCCCTCTTCCATTGGCATAACGCTGGTTGTCTGTAGCCTTTAGGGCTGTCATGTGGTGTGACTGCCTTTAATAAGCCTTTTTAAATCTAGATTAGCTTTTATGCTTTCATTAATTTAATTTTTTCTTAAAGTATGGACTGTAGCACGTTCCTAAGGTATCAACTGAAACAGTAAATATTATTCTTAATTCTAGAGCTGCCCCGAAATAATATTCGGAATAGCTCATATTTCCAGAGGCACACTTTTTTCTAAAATAAACGTCAAAATATGAGAGAGGCTGTGATGTTTTGGCTAGAATTTGGTACAGGTGAAAAAAATAAGAGCCCCAAATAACCAAGCAGTTGATGTAGTACGTGTCTTGACATACTTCAGGTTCCTCACGGAAGCGTTGATACCCATTGTGAAAACAGAGTTCCAGTTGCTCTATGTTTACCACCTCGTTGGTCCTTTCCTGCAACGGTTCCAGCAGGAGAGGACACGGTGCATGATAGAGGTAAAGTCTGGCTCAGGGTTTGCTTTATACTGGATGGATTATTTTACCTTTGCAATTACCTCATGAATCAGAATGAGATAGAAGTCTTTAATAAATACTCAGAATTAAATTCTATATACTCAGAGTTAAATTCTGTACAAATTAAACAGTAATTGCAAGGATCTGAGTTGCTGAGTTGGTATTCAGCTTACCCTGTTAAGTGAAATCTTATTTGATAAAACACCCAGTACATTCCCTTTTTAAGCAAGAAAAGATAAAAACCCCAGAAATATCAAGCAATAGATGCTTTCTTTGGCTCTCAAACTACTTTCAAAATATACATCAGACTTACTGCCTGGAAGGGAGTATGCAAGAGGTGAATTGTGAGGATGGAGGAACATGAACTGTTTCTTACATTCATGTCAATGTGGATAACATTTGGGGAGGAAAAAAGAGATGGAGCTTGCCAGTAGCAGATGAGCTGAAAAATGTCAGATATCACAGACCCTGCTAGAAAGAAGAGCTTAATTTAGGAATCATTTAGTGAAGCATAATGGCATGACTTAGACCTGTCCATTTGTCCATGTAAGAAAATAAATAGTTAGGAATCACAGCTACTTAAAAATCAGTACATATTTATTATATTGTTAATCTAAAGCATTTTAAAACCTGTTTTCATTTGGGCTGCTCTTTGTATTTGTGTAAACAGATTGGAGTGGCATTTTATGAAATGCTCCTGAATGCAGATCGGTACAGCTCCCACCTGAACTACATGGATCCCATTTGTGATTTCTTGTATCATATGAAATACATGTTTACAGGTGACAGTGTGAAAGACCAAGTAAGTAAACAGTAGATATTGCTACTTTGGTTAACTTTCTTCCCATATAGTAATTTAATCTTATTATGAACTATTTTTCATAGGTAGCAGTACAAAAAATTGCTTAACAGTTGATTAGTCTCTATATACAAAGTAGGAAGTTGGTGCAGGAAAAGCTTCAGATGGAGTAGATTAGGTATCTCAGATTGCAAGATTAATTTATGTCGTCTGAAATTTAAGATACAGCTTCAGGGTGCTTTAAATACTATTATTAGAGCTATGGTTAGAAATAAAGCTATTGGATATTTCATAACTTTTTTTTTCATTTAAATCCATTTATTTAAAGTTTTACTTAATTTCTGATTCAGTAATGTAACTTGACATGTGACAAAAGGAAGATTTCATTCATGTTCAGTGAAAAATCATTCACTCAATTTATCTCAAGTTTATAACAGCATGCACTTCAAAAAGCGTCAGTTGTGTGACTTGTTTTACAAAGCTTTGGTGCATTAACTCTTACAACAGGAAGGGTTTTTTTAAAATTGGTTATCAGAAGTCCAAAAGTTAGCATTTTAATAAAATATTAATGTAAATACCTCTGTTTTCTGTATCTTTTTCCCTTTTCTCTTGTGCTAATGTGATGTTTGTGTACAATAGTGGCATGTAAAACACTCCAGTTTTTTACTGAATGCATTTTTTTCTTTTTTAAAACAGGTAGAGAAGATAATTTGTAATCTAAGACCAGCTTTGAAACTTCGGCTGCGCTTCATAACGCACATCAGCAAAATGGAGCCAGCTGCTGTTTCACAGCAGCCTCTCAGCAATGGGTCCCCAGCACAGCAGCCCAGCCAAGTGCCTGTCAACGTGGCTTTGCCAGTAACCCAGTGAAATGCAGTGCCGGGCTGGCCTTGCTGTGAAGGCTTCCTGCTCTTATTCAGCAAAGTGAAGCAGTGTCTGATCTGATGCTTTATGGGAGAACCATGTACAGACTTCTGCTTTGATTTCTTTTGCATCATGAAGCTGCCTAGCTCTGCATGCCAGTCTTCTTAGCTATTTATGCTGAACACTAGATAAGGGATGTGTTGCCTTTCTCTGAAAGCACTGAGTAAAGATCCTCTGCAAGCAAATACATGGATTTCTAAAGATTTTACCATATTCTGCTCCCTGTCCTGGGTTGACTTATCTGGACTTTTCCTTTTTTTCTGCCTGTGATATGAAAGGACTCTGAGTGTGTAAAACAGCCTTTTAAAATTTGGGTTCTGCCATACAAAAATTTTTTATTTTTTCATCCAAGTGAAGAATTTAAATCCTTTTTGTATTTTGGGCAGACAGAAACGCTCCTACACAGGGAGTGTCTCAATTTTATTGAGTTAGTTATGACATCTTTCCAAAGACCAAGAATGAACCTTTGAAAATATTTGTAAATTTTGTGTGTACAGATTTCATTAAACACACCTCAATGGGTTTGATGTAGTGTCAGTTACTAGACTGTTGGATTACACCCCAGAGGCTGTCTCCAATGAATCTATTGGAAGTCTGCATATTGACTTCAAGCTGTACTGGTTCATATTTGATCTTTCCTATTTGGGAAATGGTGTGGTTTTTATTAAGTCAATCACATCAGTTTTATTGATCTTACTATATTTTGGATTTGTATAATATTCTGCTTTAGGATTTATGTGTACTGGGCTCAGCAGGTTTTGATAACAGAATTGAAAGGCTCAATGTTTTGTAAATATTCATCTTTTTGGACAGATTTTTAATTAAAAAATCTCCACAGTTTAAAAGTCTGTATTAGTATTTTTGAGCTTATTACTTTCTCATACTCATTACCTTAAAAATGAGGATTGACCATAGCAAAGATAATTCAATATCCCAAGTTCTCTATCAGCTTTGCATTAATGACAGTTTTAACATGTTACAAATAGAGTCCAGATTAATAAACTCAGGTCTGAGCTGATTTATATCTCCCTGAAAATTTAAGTTATGGAAAGAAGTTACTGACTCAGTGGGTGGAAGTTCTTTAATCTTCTTTTTTGCTGCTCTTGTACTTGGATCCTAAATTCTGCCAAGTGTAATTTTGGGTAACAACTGGGAGTGCTCTTTAATGAACTCATAGTCTTGACAGAAAACCACATTTGCAGATTTATTCTGGTACCCTGGTAGCTGGTCACAAGTGGTGTTCCCCAGGGCTCAGTGTTGGGGCCAACCCTGCTTAGTGTCTGTATCAGTAATCTGGACAAAGGGATTGAGGTCATCGTGAGGCAGGTCACAGATGACACCAAGTTAGGGAGGAATGTTGTCCTCTGGAGGGCACAAAGGCTCTGCTGGGGTGTCTGGACAGGCTGGATCCGTGGTCTGAAGCCAACTGTATGACCTTCAGGAAGGCCAAGTGCCATGTCCTGCACCTGGGTCACAACAGCCCCTGCTGTGCTACAGGCTGGGGCCGGAGTGGCTGGGAAGCTGCTCTGCTGAGAAGGAACTGGGGGTGCTGGTAACAGCAGCTGAACATGAGCCAGGTGGCCAAGGAGGCCAATGGCATCCTGGCCTGGATCAGGAATAGTAATCCTGCCCAGGACTCCGCAGAATACTGGGATACTGCAGTGCCAGCAGGTACTCAGCACTGAGGATGCCACACCTCAAGTTCTGTGTGTGATTCTGGGCCCCTCACTAGAACACAGACACTGATGTGCTGGAGGGTGTCCAGAGGAGAACAATGGAACTGTGAAGGGTCTGGAGTCTTGCAGAGAGCAGCTGAGGGAGCTGGGGGTGTTAACTTGGACAAGAGGAGGCTCAGGGGTTGTAGAGACCTCATGGCTCTCTACAACTGCCTGAAAGGAGGCTGTAGCATGGTGAGGGTTGGTCTTTTCTCCCAAGTAACAAGAGGAAATGGTGTCAAGTTGTACCAGGAGAGGTTTTGAATTTGAGATTTGATACTAGGAAAAATTCCTTCACTGTAGGGTTGCTCATGCACTGAAATGAACTGCTGAAGTGGAATCACCATCACTGGAAGTGTTCAATAAGTGCATGGATGTGGCACTTGGGGATGTGGCTTAGTGGTGAACACAGAAGTGCTTGGTCGAAGGTTGGACTTGATGATCTTAAAGGTCTTTTCACCCCTTAATAATGTGATTCTGTGTTTTTTAAACATCTTGTATTCCATTTCAGAGTCAAGTCACTCTAGTGCCATTGGGCTCCATTTTGATAACAAGACTAACAAATATGAATTGGTCAAATAGTTGGTCTCCAAAAATCCAGTGAACTGTTCTGTGAGGCCTTCCCATAGGCTTTCTGGGCAGATGCAAGAAGCAAAATTTTGGTTGTGGGTTTGCAGACTTGTTGGCAGTGAGACTTCTCTTCCTAAGCACTTTTTGCAGCAAGTGAATAGAAAAGCCTGTAGAAATACTCTCTTCTGCTGCTATTCTGTGTTCTGACTATTGCTCTGAACATCTTTCTGAAGTGTCTGATTTCATATTGAAATAGTTTTGGCACTTTATGTGTCACCCCTTTTAATGTTTAAACTAGCACATATTTTCAGTCACAGGGATTTCAGAGGCTGTACTGAGGAAGTAGGGTAACTGTCATCGGCAGCAAATCCTGAAAGCTGTTGGAATTCTTTAAAGCTCCCTCATTGTGCTCTGCTACACATGCAGTTATGTTAAGCTGGCTTTGGAACACTGGTCTGGTACTATGGGGTTGGGGTTTGCCTTAACTGGACTGGCACTTGCAAGTCAATGAAAAGCCTGGGTTTCATCAATACTGAGCTGGATTTAAACTTTTGTCCCAGAGCTTAAAAGCTTGCATCCCATTAGTGGTGCTATGAATTGGGACCCTTGCTCACCTGGTAGGATTGGGAATTTACATGTTCTGTATGTTGCAAAATGCAAAGACCATCTGTTCTTCCCAGCATGCACTCATGCACTCTCTTTCTCTGCAAAAAACTCATCAAGTTTCTGAGGGTGTTAACCTTCACTGGTTGGAATAAGGTATCTCTTCTGCAGGAATCTACATTTGCATTTTCGGCAGCAATACTGGTCTAAAAATCAATTCCTATTGACACTTGCTTTGAGTTAAACACCTACCTTGCCCTTTAATATCCAGCTAACCAAATTCACTTTCTAAAGTGCTACCACAGCAAGACAAAATAATAGTGTAATTTCAGACATATGTTTGTTATTGATTATGGCTGTCATGTGGCTGGGTTTTAAAATTCAAAATATGTCAGTCAAAATTTGTCAGTCTGCTGGAACTCAAAGTGGTTGAGAGTAGTGAAGAAAAGCATAAGAGGTTTGGGGCTTAACTTTTAGTTTTTGTTTTGTATTTCAAATTGCAGGTAGCCAGTATGGGAGAGACGTAATAGTACCAGATTTCCTACATCCCAACTGAATCTCACAGAGAGTAATGATTAAGTTGGACTTGAAAGTCTATTAAAATGTGACTGGCAGAGTCAACAGATTCCTAAACTTTTAAAAAAAAAAAAAAAAAAAAAAAAGGCAGGAAAATTTT
>VZUI01091891.1:0-19318 GCA_013401135.1 Cettia cetti | reverse complement strand
GCGGCGATGGCGGCCCGCGGTACCGCGCGGCGCGGGGCGGGCGGGGGGTCCGCCCGCGGCCCCGACCCGCAGGAGGAGCCGCCGCCGCCGCTCCAGGCCGTGCTGGTCGCCGACAGCTTCAACCGCCGCTTTTTCCCGATCTCCAAGGACCGGCCGCGGGTGAGAAATCCCATCTGGGTGCTGCTGCCTGCGCCGTGCCGGTGCCTGTCCCGGTGTGCACCATCCCCAGGAGCCCGGGGTGGGCCGGGACCTGGCGGAGGGGAGGGAACTGGGTCGGTAGGGGACGAGGCCACCCCGGCCACCCCGGTTCGGGCAGCCCTCGCCGCGGTTTCTCCCGCCCTCCTGCGCTCCGACAGTTCTCGCCCTGGGAGTTTCTGTCCCCCGCTGGAGACGCAGCGAGGATCTAATTGCTGTCTTGGTGCTGTCCGCTTTTCCATATGGCGTGGAAAACTGCGCTGATGGCTCCTCGTCTGTGGCTGGTGCAGGACTGGCAGCGAGCTTGGCCAGTCTTGTTTCTGATAAAGAAAAGAAACGAAATCTTGGCCCTTGCCAGCTGTAATGTGTGAAAGAATATGGCCAGAAAAATGGATGGGGGTAGTACTTTAATTAGGTATCCAGCTCAAAAGGCTGTGTTTTTAACATAAAAAGCTCCTGAAAACTTTAGGTCTGAACAATTATCTTACCTCGTTTGCTGATTAAGTGTTGGTGGTGCTTGTAATTATACACGCGAGCTCAGGCCTGAAATGAAACAGCACCAAAAATGAATTAAAGAATGGTATGCCATCACCCAGGTGTGACTCAGTAACTCAGTTTAAGTGTGAATTACATTTCAAGTTAAGAGAGTACTTACTTCACTTTAGGTTGGTGTTTCTTCCCCCTTGTTTAATTCTGGACACTCATATTCCTGTGGCTTCATCATTCATGTCTGACAGGTTTTTCTTGAAGCAGTTAAAGCCTGAGTCAGGGAATCAGCACTTTTTTTTCTCAGTCTTTGTTATTTATCTGAGTCTTCTTGAAGTTTTCAGTGATAACTTGACTTTTTTTATGCCTTTATTTCTCTACTGGAGATCTGCCTTAGAAGATCACAAATTAGTTCTTACTGTTTAGATAACTCTAAAAGATTTTTATAAAACCTGGTGGAGCAGTTACTTGTGTTATGTTTCTGGTACTATTGATGTCATTATATCCCCAAGCTGGAAGGGACTGTTGCTGATGTTGGTGTACCGAGTGTTTGTTCAGCTATCTGTATGGTTTTTTGGTTTTGGGTTTTTTTCAGGCTCTTTTACCTATGGCAAATGTGGCCATGATTGACTATACCTTGGAGTTCCTAACAGCAACTGGAGTGGAAGAAACCTTTGTTTTCTGCTGTTGGAAGTCAGCTGAGATTAAAGAGCATTTGCAGTAAGAATCTCTTCTTCTTTTTAGTTTTACCATGGAAAGTATTCATCTGCCCTCCAACAAGCCTGAAAGACCGCACTGATTCTTATGAAAACTGTAGAAGACACTCTTTCAGCACTGTTCTCCTAGCATATATCAGAAAAGACCATTCCTGCTGTGTAGGAGGGTGCAGTTTGTTAAAAGGGTTGAGTGTCCTGGGTCTGCTCCTCAGTCCACCTTCTGGGTGTACCTGAGCCTGGCAATAGCGGGCTCAGTCACAGGATGCTCCTTGCATCCCCTTAGAGGTGTGGCATGCTCTAGTCCTAGTGTGTCCTCGTGTGTCTGTAGGAACAGCCTCTTTATGCCTTCCTGATGGTTTTTTGCCTTCTTCCAGAAAATCCAAGTGGTGCCGGCACACGTCTCCCAACACCGTGCGGTTTGTCACGTCGGACCTGTACCGCTCCCTTGGTGACGTGCTGCGAGACGTGGATGCCAAGTCCCTCGTTCGTTCCGACTTCATCCTTGTCACTGGCGATGTGGTGTCCAACTTCAATATAGCCAAAGCCCTGGAAGAGCACAAGTAGGTGCTGGAAGAGTGAATGCTTGCCTGGTGTGCTGAGACTGCAGTCTGTAGCTCTCTGAGGAGTGTTGTCATAGTTCTGCCCTCCTTTTTCAGGTTGCGTCGTAAGATGGAAAAGAACGTGTCTGTGATGACGATGATATTCAAGGAGTCCTCGCCTGGCCACCATGCCAGGTGCAAGGAGGATGACATTGTTATTGCTATGGACAGTGCCACAAACCGTGTCCTTCACTACCAGAGAACGCAGGGCCTGAAACGATTCCGCTTTCCTATGGTGCGTCTGGAAACTGGCGGGTGGAAAGGGCTGTGGTAGTGAAGCAGCCCACCCAAGGAGATCCTCCCTGAATGAGGGCTGGGCAACTGTCCTAGCTGCTTCTCTTGGAGGAGCAGATGATAGGAAGTAACTTGGGGTAAACTGGCTTTTTTCCCCTTAATCTTTATTTGAGGCTTGGTGAAATCATGCTGGGACACGTGTTTGTGACTCGTTCCAGTTTGACGTGAGGAAGATGTATTTCTCACAGTTCAGGTTTTGCCCTTTATTTCCTTTCTGTGATGTAAAACAAGGGAAGGAGATTATTTGTGCTATCACAGGGGCTCCTAAATTGAGGTGCATATACCACTACCATACACAGACCATTTTTACCAAATCATTTAGATTGGAAGAGACCTCTGAGATCAGAGAGTCCTACCTTTGATCACCACCTTGTCAGCTAGACCATGGCATGTCAAGTCATTTCTTGAACACCTCCAGGGGTGGGACATCAGTACCTCCCTGGGCAGTCCATCCCAGTGTTTAACAACCCTTTCCTTTTTGAAGTGTTAAGCCTGACATGGGGTGGAACTACAGAGGGGCGAGGAGTGGTACCTCCTATTACCTGTTTGTTCACCTAATGATGTAGTAAATGCTCTGTAAATGTCTTGCAAGCACTCTCTCCTTGAGATAGATGGACCAGTTTCTTTCTTCAACTCAGAACTAAAGCTGTGATTGTATAATATTTTCATCCCCAAATCAGTAATCAGGAGGTTATTTTATGTCTTCAAATGGAAGTACAAATCCCCATAGGAAACCAAAAGGGAAAACAAAAGAAACAAAACCCAAAAATACAAAACTGACCCACAGCTGTAAAAATTATGTTTGGATTTATCAGTGGTTTTTTTGTGCCCTAGTAGCTCCCAGAACTGAGGTAAGGAGCCTACTGGAAGAAAAGTGGTTGTTTCAAGTACAAGCTGTTTCTGGGAGACCTGCACTGTGTAGGGGCAGGGGCAGTCTCTGCTTGCTGGCACTCAGCTCTTTGTGTGACCAGTCTGTGCCTACTAAGATTGGGTCTAGTGTAGATTGTAGATTTCTCTGATCCTCAGAACTTCAGCTAGTTTAATAATTCAGTCCATATTGCCCCTGGCTTATTGAAGGCTTTTGGGGTTCGATACTGTGTGAGGCACTCAGGTCATCTGAATTTTTTCCTCTTTCAGAGTCTATTCCAGAACTCTATTGAGAATGTCGAGGTGCGCCATGACTTGCTGGATTGTCATATCAGCATCTGCTCTCCACAGGTGAGCCCTGCCCTTCCAAGGGTACAAAATTCAGTCTGCTCCCTTGGTACTGCTGGTGTGCAGGGGCTGTGTGTGGCTTGAGTACCAGGTTTGAAAAACAGAACTGGCTGAGCTGAGGGCCTGGGTGATCGTGTGGTGCTGCTGTGTGGAATGTATGGGGGCTCAGTCAGTTTTTGGCATCCACTGCTAAAGCCCAGGCAGAAGTACATGGGGGATGCATCCAGAGACAGTCTGATTTGGCACAGAATTGAAACTATTTAAGAAAAAAAGTGATTTCAGTTTGGGTATAATAATATCTGTGGAGCAGAGGTGGTGGCTGTGCTGTGGAGAAGTGTCAGTACTTGTAAGCTGGTACCATGTTAGGGTAACATTCAGGATTATTCCAGCTAAGGCTCGCTAACATATCTTCCAGATCTGACAAAGCTTGTCTGCAGCCTTCCTTGGTGGTGAAACTACAAAGTAAGGCTGGGGAAATTGCTTGGAAATACTAAAGCAATGTTTTGCCCCTTTTGGAAACCAGAATCTCTTCATGGATTCTGGAAGAGTAGGAGGAGAAGGAGGAGGAGGAGGAGGAGATGGGAGGGTCAATATTCCTAGCAGAAGGAGTCAGAGATTTATTCAAGGGAAGACCATCACGTTCCTATATTGTATAACTTGACTCTGACTATGTTATTTCCATGTACTTTATTCCTGCCAGGTGGCTGAACTGTTCACAGACAATTTTGACTATCAGACACGGGACGACTTTGTGCGTGGTCTGTTGGTGAATGAAGAGGTAAGGAGAGGGTTGTTACAAGGGAGATCCTGTTACTTTGCCTTAGAGAACCTTCTGACGTGCTCCTGCCTGTCTCCCAGGTCCTGGGGAACCAGATCCATATGCATGTAACAACAGAAGAGTATGGTGCTCATATATGCAACCTGCTGATGTACGAAGCTGTGTGCTCTGACATCATCCGGCGCTGGGTTTATCCTCTCACTCCAGAGATGAACTTCACTGATGACAAGAGCCAGAGTTACACCCACTCTAAACACAATATCTACCGAGGGGTGGATGTGAGCCTTGGCCACGGCAGCGTGCTGGAAGAGAACGTGCTCATCGGGCAGGGAACAGTCATTGGCAGCAACTGCTCCATCACCAACAGCGTTATTGGGCAGAACTGTAGGATAGGTGAGTGCAAGAATGGAGGATGTGCCAGCCTTGCCAGGACAGGGCACACATTTGTTGGGATTCAATTTTTAAAGTGCGTGTGGCACCGAGAGAGGATGATAGATGGGTACTGATTGATTGCTAATGGAGAGAAAGAAGAGAAGCTTGGTTTTTCAGCAGAGGAAATAGATAGAAGTTTTCAGGGTACCATAACAAAGCTGGAAAGTAGTTCATACTAATGAGTTGTTTCAGTAGCAGAGAATGCATGACCTTTACTGATCTAGAGTTATCAACCACCAACATCCTGTAAATGAGGAGCATCTGTCCCCATTTTCATAGCTGTTTCCTAGCAGCTCACTCCTAACCTGACTCCCTCCTAGCTCACACCTTCTTAGTCTTGGCTGTATTTTCTATTTTTTTTTTGTGATTCGGCTGTGTTTGTCTCCAAAACTGAGATGTCAGTTGTTACTCTCAAGTCTCTGTAGAGAACAAATTTGTCTTTCAACTTTGGATAAGAAGTGGATGTAGGCCTCTTGAGGCAAATTTTCCCCTGTCGCCTAACATCTGTCATGCATCAAGGGTGTTGGAGCCAGTAAGATGCTTCCTAGTGGACTCAGCAGTATCAGAGAGCACCAGACTGCCTTCCTCAACATATTTTACTTGGTGGTGTATAACAGGTGATAGAGTCACTTTGGATGGAGCTGTTCTGTGGGACCGAGTGCACATAGCAGATAACGTGGAGATCCACCATTCTGTTATCTGTGATGAGGCTGAAGTGAAGGAGAAAGTGAAGCTAAAGCCCCGCTGTGTCCTCTCTTCTCAGGTGAGCTGATTTATGTCTGTTCTGCTTTCTGCCTCTCTTGGCAAGTTAGTCATCTTACACTGTACTATTCCAGAACACAGGGCTGCCCCAGGCCTTTTTGCAGAGGTGGAAACTGCTACTGCTCCCACCCTTTTCTTCCCTTTGCTTGGCTGGGGCAGTATAGTATGGAATGTAGCAGTGCTGGTGTCTTCAGTTACACTTATTAGTGACAGCTTGTCTGGAGCTGCTGGTGGAGGTGCAAGGGGGCAGTCAGAGTGTTTTTCATTAAGATATGTTTCACATATTTTCAGGTAGTAGTAGGTCCAGGCATCACTCTCTCTGAGGGCACAGTGATCTCTCTGCACCCCCCAGATGAGGAGGAAGAGGACGATGACCAGTTCAGTGATGATTCTGGTGTGAACAAAGAGAGCAAAGTGAAACTGAAAGGTATGAGTCTCTGTCTCCATGCACTAAAGCTGTACAGAAGGTTTTGTCTTCCATGCTCTTTTGAAGTCCTTACCAGCCCCATGCCAGACACTGCAGTGCCAGGTTGGAGCTTAGTGCTGCATTCAACCTGGAACCTATGTGTTTTCATTCAGGGCAAGCAAGGATATTCAGCTGTGTCCAAGGGCTTTGTCCTCGTGAAGTACTGTTGTTACAGTGTGGGTTTGTCAAGGGATCTAAACATGGTCTGCCAAATGTTTCTGCTGTAGGAAGGAGTAAGTCACTTGTCAAGGCATGTGAGAAAATCAAAGCTGAAATCCATATGCATCTGCAGGAATCCCAGCTCCCTCTTGATGAAGGCTATTTAGGGGCAGTAGTATGCAGGTTATACCAGTCTATTTCAGGTTTGCCTGTAAGCAAATCCAGTACATCCACACTCTGATTGCTGATTCTTTTTCAGGTTACAATAAAAAGGATGTAGGCTCAGAGGGCAGAGGCTATCTGTGGAAAGCAGATGACAAGAATGAAGAGGATGAAGAGGAGCAGAGACAAAGCCTGTGGGGTGAGGAAAGGTTTACTGTGGTCACCTGGGGGTGAATAGATGTGTGTTGGGGAAACCGGCCAAGTGGGATGCTGGTAATTGTGTCTAGAGCAAAACTTGGGCTTTGTGAAGCAGACTGGCTCCAGATAACAGCTATGTGTGGAGGGAAGGTGAGAGGTAAAAACAAGTCATGGACCAGATTCTCTACCTGTGCTCTGTGGAAGGTGTTTGTTAGATATTTGCCTTGCACTCACACACAGAGCTGTCTGTGCTGGGAATGCTGCACTATGAGACACCAGGCCCTCCCTCAGATGGGAATATGCTATGGCTATTCCAAGTGCTGCTGGCTTTCTTCCTGCCAGTGGCAGTGTCTGCTGACATTGCTCTATTGTGAGTCAGCAGTCTGTGCAAAATGCAGTTGCTTCTGTCCCTGACCTTTGTTGTCTGCCTGCAGACTCCCAAAAAATCCCATTATCTTAGTGCCAGCTGTAGTGTTCCTTCTGCAGCTAATATAATCATCTGGACCTGTAAATAGAAGCTTCCTTGCAAGGACAGATAGTTGCTGACTTGGTTGGGAAGTCCCTGGGACACCTGGTTCCTCATGGCATATGATAGTTGCTGCTTTTGAGTGCTGAATGCTGCATCTTCTCCTTCCTCAGGCCCAGCTATGCACTCCGAGGAAGAGAGTGAATCTGACAGTGACCTGAGCATGGGCTCTGAGGAGCCAGACAGTCGGGCAGCTTCCCCTCAGCTGGATGACATCAAAGGTGAGATGGGCTCTGACAAAGTACAGTGACTCTGTAAATAATGCAGTGTGTGAGGTTTGTGCAGCTTTCTCTCGATGTATTGGAAAATTTGTGCACCCCTATGATACGTTGTTTCCTGATCACTTCCTTCATTTTCTACAGAGTTCTTTAATGTTCTCTGTATCACTGCTGGGTTAACCCAAGGCAGTCAAGGATGAGAAACTAGACAAAGAACCTCAGTCTTTCTCATTCCTCATCACTGGACCTTTATGAAAGAAACGTCCCTGAGCTCCCTGAAAGAAACTCCCTAAGTGGCAGTGTCACTGCCTAATTTCAGAGACTATGGGAAGGTCCAGCAGAATTTCTCTGTATGGACAGATTAGTGCTGTAATTATTCTGGAGAAATAAATGTCCTTGTAGGAGCTGCCTCTTTTGGCAGAGATGTTTTGGTTTGCTGTTTTGTTGGGTTAAGCTAACCTGGATTTGGAAGAGGTTCAGGCCAAACTGGAAAAACCCAAAAACTTTCTCATGTTGGGCTATCGCCTCAAAAGAAATCAAACCAATAAATTTTAGATTTGAATTAATACTTTCAGTTATGGGAAGATGAGGTTTGTCTGAATAGGAAAGGCTAGATTGTGAAAGTGTAATAGAAACTCTGCTCTAAAAGGCTGCAGAGGTCAATAGCTTCTGTGGAAAGATCAATGATATTTAGTAGGTGATTTCCTTTGTTTGAATTATATCCCACTATTTATAAGTATAGTTTCTCTGGTTTTGTGTCAGCTTACAGAGAACAAATGGACATCTGTGTCAGAATGCTTTGTTTGTGAAGGGCATCATTCCTTCAGTAATGAGCAGTTTGAAGAATCTGTGCTTTTCCCTCATGTCTAACTGCCTGTCCTTTCTTTCATTAGTTTTCCAGAATGAGGTTCTGGGTACGTTACAAAGGGGTGAAGAAGAAAACATTTCCTGTGACAACCTGGTCCTGGAAATCAACTCCCTCAAGTGAGTTGGGGATGTCCTTAGGGATCTTCAGGGTGTCCTTAGGGATATTGTCCTTCATGCTGAACAGTTGGGATTGACATTTGTAGGGATTGACACATTGTAGATGTGTCAAAAGAAGAGAAGAAATCACATGGATGCCCATTGTTAGATATTTTATCAGTATGGAGCATGAGAAATGCAGCATAGACATCATGACTGAATGACAACAGGAGTTGATGGAGAGCACCAGCTGCATCTTTAGCATCCTTGGTGGTTAGGCTTTTCCTGCCCCATCTCTGTAACAAGAGATTAAATTGCTGCTAAATAACTATGGACTAAAGAGAGCAAGCCAGTTCTTGGCACAACTGCCTGGAAGTTCATGCAGGGTCTGCTGCTCTGGGCATTGCAGTATTCAGCCAGCTGCCTGCAGCTGGGGCTGTGCTGTGGTGTGGCTTGTCCACAGGATTTTTACAGCAGCAAGTCTAGAACAGATAATCAGAGTGCCTTTTGTCTAGTGTTTCTCAAATCCAAACCTGTGTGCCTTCTTTTGTGCAAGAGCATTCCCACAGCACTCTGGTGAATGTGAGAGTGTTGTCCCTGCTGCAGCTTGTTCCACTTGTGATTACAGATTTTCAGGAGTTACGGCCTTATGCAGGGCCTGATGCAGTGCAAAGTGATTTTATTGTCTGAATATTTGGAAAACCAAATAAATAAAAAATAGGTTGAGAAGATGAAAATCAGTTTCTCCTCTATCTCTGTGAATAGCCACAGTCTACAGAGATCAGTCAGGGTGAAATGTTGAGGGGTTTTTGCCTTTTTCATCATAGGTATGCATATAACATTGGACTGAAGGAGATGATGCAGGTGCTCAGTAAAGTGATCCTGGAGTTCCCACTGCAGCAGCTGGATGCAAACCTGGACTCCCAGAACTATTTCTCAGCACTACTTCCTGTGAGTCCTGCTCCATTTGACTCTTCTTTGGGCTTCTCTCCTAGTGTGTAGCAGTCTCTCTGTGTGCCCCAGGTAGTTCCTGCCTGAGAAATCTCTGGGTAAGCCTGGAGCCACTTGAACTCCTTGAGTTCATGAGCCTCTTTGTCTTCTGTAGAAGTGAAAATGAACTGAAACTGTTGTTCCTGCTTGACAGAGCTCAGCTAAGACTGTAGGTGGGGGAGCTCTACTTCAGTACCTGTGGTTGTGTCTGTTGCCTGTGTGAGATAGTAGAAGTGCATCATTTGTAAAAGAAAAATGAGAAGGTCTGTTAGAGATGTCTTTACAGGCTTGCATTCCAGCAACTCAGTCCAATCCATCTCAAGTCCTGTGCCTGGGGCAGAGGGGAGCACTCCTCTCCCAATGGGATATTTTCCAAGGTCTTACTTGTCTGCATACTATAATTGCTGCCAATTTTTTTCAGCCAAATGAAAAGGCATGATATTGTTGTCTTTGTGCAAAGATAAAGTTCTGCATTGTTTCTAGGGAGATGGGTTGTATATTTAGGTGTACCAAATTCAATTTCCTCCCTTATTGCAGACAAAACAGGCTAGGATCTGTTTTTAAAAGCAGGCAGTCTTCTCTTAATGGTTTCGTTCACCCAAGCTGAAGTCATTGTACTATTTTTGTCTCCTTGTTACAGTCCATTTATGTATTTGACTTTGCAAACTACAGATTCTGAAAATTCTCTTTCAGAATAAATAGGTCTGACACATGTTTGGGACAGACTACTTCCAATATTTTAGGACTATTTTTTTTTTTTAGGAGATTGAGAGGAACACTAGACTTCCTCATAATTCTTTGTGCTTTTGTATGTGCTTTCAGTTGATGGGAAAAGGTGGAAAACTAATTCTCATTTGTGTAGGTGTAAGCATGCTACTTAATTCACCTCTTGGACATGTGGAGATGCCTTCTGCAGAAGACATCCATGTAAACTGATCTGTTCTTCAGATGGCTTAGTGAGATTTTGCTGCTCACTCTGTTTAAATTCTGCTTACTTTTTTTAATTTTTCCAGACTGTTTTCTTGAATAGCATGTCCTGTCCTAGAAAAAGAGAATTGAAGGAGGAGGACTGAAAAAAAATACTGAAGCAGATATTAGATTCTACGTAGAAAGCAGTACATGTAGACAACAGCTTGTGTGGAATCTACAACCATTTTCCCATTCTTATTATTCCTTAGAATCTTCACCTCAATTGCAGTAAAGCTACAGCAAAGCTCCTTCCAGGCTAAGAAACACTTTGTAGTACCTTTCTATTAACACCTTTAAATCATAAGCAGGCACAAATTCAATCAGAAGCTACTGAGTTTCTGAAAGCAGATTATTTATAAAGAAAACACAACCCCAGGACTCAATTCAGTGTGCCTGCTGCTGGAAAAGGGAAAGAAGAAAAAATATACCATGTCAAGTTGAGAACATGCACTGCACTGCAACTGGTGCTGATGGGGATACCTTTTAAAATTTTTATGGACAGGGATCTATCTAAGTATCATCTCCTATCCCAGATTCAGGTCAGTCTGTGCTGGTTTGCAGAACTCCCTGCTGCATATTTCCCAGATATGTACAACAAGGCGGGAACTCAGAAATATTGTTTGAAAAGGCAGCATTGAAATCATTAAACTCAAGACTTCAAGAAAAATAAGCCTTGGAGGAGAGAACAACTAATATTGTAACAACTTCTTGCCCTTCATCCTTCCACCCATTCCCTGCAGCAGGATTCAGGATCCAAACAAGCCTCTAGGCACACAGTAAATGTGTGATTTGCACTTAGGGGCTGCTCTGACACATTCCTGTTTTAGGGGTGGTTGTTTTTCACTGTTCACTTTTACTCAGCTGGTAATTAACCTGGCATTATCTTTTCCTAAGTTTCCTTATTCATCCTTCTGCTTTGAAGGAAAATTCCACTGAAATGTCAGCTGCTCTGTGGGGGAAGGCTGTGAGTAGCATGTAGGTATCTCTCCTTATCAGTCTGCAGTGAAGAGATTTGGTTTGAATACCAGACTCCATTGAAAACAATTATTTTGATGATCTGGTATTCCATCCAGAGAGGCAAAACCAAGAAAGCTAGTAGATATTCTGAAAGCTCAGTAGAACCAGGTTCTGTCCTCACATGTGAGAATCAATAGCATCTGTTTCATGGACAGAGGGTCAAATACCTGAAGTAGTCAGCTGAATGGTTTCATAAAATGCTTCCCTGGGTCACTTTCTTGGTGGAACACAGCTGAGACACAGGGCTGAGTGCACCCACCCATCTCGACTCAGGAGCTCTTCTGTGTTTTCTCCTTGCAGCTGTTGAAGAACTGGACCCCACTGTTTAAGAACTACATAAAACGAGCATCAGATCACTTGAATGCCTTATGTGCCATTGAGGAATTCTTCTTGGAGCATGACAGTCTCTGCACATCAATAGCTAAAGTGAGTATCCACTCCCAGATCTGTTTTTGCTTGATTCACAGTGGGATGCATCCTATTTACATAATCACCTCTCTACTTCAGGGGAGAGAATTTTGGGGTCTTGGTGGAGAGGGTGTGTAGAAAACCCATCTATAACAATTCCTTAAAAAAAAAAAGTTCTATGTCTGCCTGTGCCTCTGAGGGAGCACAGCTGAGGGTGAGTATTAATTACCAGCCTGCAGCCTATGGGGAGCTATTATTTTGCAGTTTCCAACATAGATGCCCTTGTTGTGTGATGCTGGAAGAGGCAAGGCCAGAGACTCACTCTAGAAAGAGCTTCGCTTCATTTATCTCTCCTTGGTCTCTGGGATCTCACTGCTGGATGGTTTATCCTACTTTGGAGAGTAAAACACAAAAGCTAGGAATAAAAGTAGAATTTTATTCAGGCTGAGCTAGTTATGAAATTGGGAATAAAGGAAATGTCATGTGACTTGTTATCTGTCTCCCTGCTTCTGAGAATTTTCATATATTCCTCCTCACTGTCCTTCATAAATATTGTGTCCCTGCATTCTGTCTCCTCTATCACATGGAGGTATTTAACTTTGATTGCAAGACTCCTTTAGCAGCAACTAAGGAAACCCCTCTCTGTTTTGGAAGAGCTCTCCTAGAGCCTGCTTAACTCTTGATTCCTCAAGAAAGAGTAATCCTAACTTCTGCTACCAGTGCTTCTCGCTGATGGCTAAGCACTTAGGACTGGAGCCAAAAGCCTTCAGTTTGGTGAGCCAAAATGTCCTTGAATTACAGCAATTGTTTGGCATGTGTCCATTGTTCTAGGGGCCTGGGTTTCCCTAGAGGCTGGGAATTGAAGTGACACTTTATATTTGGAGTTGGCAGCCAGCTTTGTTGGTGCTCTGCTGCAAGGAGACCGACTGCGAAATGCCTGCTCTGCCTGAGCACAAAGGCACCCTGAGAAGGCCTGATCGTGTCTCCCCCGGCTCTCAGGGGAGGGGCTTGAGCTGACAAATGACCAATTGCTTTGACACCTGCCATAAGGCACTGCAAAGAGAGAGCTGGCAGGAGGAAGGAGCCTGGGGCAGAGCTGGATAGGTTCATGCTCCTCTGCACGTGTCACTGTTGTACATGAGCCTGCATCAGTTGCTTGTTGGATCTGCTTTGAGGATGGCACTGGGGGTGCTTTAAAAAGAGAACTTATGTCTTGAACTGATGTCCTCTGTGACCCCTTGTTGCCCACTGCTCTCAGTCGTACCCAGCATTGTCAGAGCTGAAGCTGATAGGGCTTGAACTTTTGACTCATTATGTGTCACAGCATCTGTCAGGAGCATAAGGCTTGGTAGGAGAATCACAGTTATTTTTAACAGTAGAAGGAAAATGAAGCAGACTGAGTGCCTTCTGGTGAAGACAGAGCTGAGAGACACAGATTACGTGCAAACTTTGTACTTGGACGTGAACTAGTCCCAGAAGAGTTTATAGAGAGCCTGTTGCTCTTTTCTAATTGATGCAGGTGTTGATGACATTTTACCAGCTGGAAATTCTGGAAGAAGATGTAATTCTCAATTGGTTCTCTTTGCGGGACACGTCTGACAAAGGAAAGCAGCTTCGTAAAAACCAACGGGTGAGTCCCAAAGGTGCTGGGAGAGGCCAGGGTGGGGGGAGAGAGAGACAGGCAACAGCTGCTGAAAGAAACTTCGAGTGAAGTTTGGTGTCACTGTCACCTTCTGTGGATCAGTTGCCATCACATGGTAGGCCAAGAAACACACCAGTGCACTAAGCAACACAGATTTGTTCTCCAGAACAGGCATTTCTGTGCGTCCTGCCACAATCATCCTGTTTGGATGAGGAATGGAGGTAGTATGAGGATTGTTTCTAGTGGGCTCTCTGTAGCACAAGGCCAGCACTTTCTGGAGTAGCAGCACAGCTTCTCTAAGCCAACACCCATTTGAAATGGGCTTTAGGCCAATGCCCTGTGTGCTGGCCCCATGCAAGTCCTTTGAAGCTCTCATTCCTGGCTCAGCAGTCCCTTCACATATATTTCTAAGCATTTGCTGTACTGAGTGGTTTCATTTGGCTTCTGTTGCAAGGAGCATATAAACTTCCCTCCTCCATCAGGTAGAACTTCGTGCTGCAGTTTGTCTGAGCTCTGTTCCAGTCCTCCTCCCTGGATCTGAGAGGGAAGTAGAAGAAAAAAAAGCCATCTGAAGAACAACTTTGTTCAAGACCTTTGCAAAGTCAGCTATTAGTATAGGCCAGCAGTGCTTTCAGCTGCTTGTTCAAGCCCAGTTAAAACATAAAATAAGCTGCCTTTTAAATAGCAGTTTCTAAGGCACAAGTTTTTTTCCCAGCAGAGTTTTCCGAACATGTCAGCTAAGGTGCAGCTGCCATTGCTTTGCCCTCAAGCTCTGAAAAACACCCAAGCTTTTGTCTTTTTGCTGTGTGTTGGAGAGATGGTCTGGAGGAATCTCCTTTAGGAATTGAATGAGTCTGTATTTATCTGTGGCATCCCAGTTGTTTTTCACCTAATTGTCTCTCAATCTGCCTCCATTTCTGTTTCTTCTGGAAACACTTTATCTTTCTCATGCATAATAGCGATGCTCACTCACACAGTGTATTTGTTGAGCATTTCCAGCATCTCTAAGGTGTCAGTTGTTACCCAATTACGTTTCATTCTCTCTGCAGCTCCAGAAGTTTATCCAGTGGCTGGAGGAGGCAGAAGAGGAGTCGTCTGATGGCGACCAAGACTGACATGGTGGCTCAGCATGAGAAGAGGCTCTCACTGCCTTTCTAGGCCAAGTGGGCAGGGCAAGATCAATGCCAGTGCATGGTGTGTAGATGTGGGGCCTGACATCGAAGTGACTGACAATCCCATCATTAATTCAGTTGTGTGTTCCCAACTTTGCCACTTCCCTCCCTCCCTCATTTGCACCTTATGTTGCAACCCAGTATAAAAACTATAAGGGAAAAGCAGGAGGCGGTGATACCTAAAATCCCTCTGGAGCCTGGATATGATGTACTATAAAGCTGTATTTTGGGAGGTCCTCGTTACTAATACAAAGGGAGAGAGTAGATGCAAATGCATATGATGCCCCTGTAGATCGAACCATCAGGGTTATGGAAGAATGGTCATACAGCTAAGGTATTTGGAATCATTGTTGCTTCTGGAGCTAAGGGAACTCCTTCTGAAGAGACACTGGCAAGGTTGGTGAGTAAGAGCATGCAGATTAGGAACTGGAGTGCAGGACTAGAATTCAGGAGTTCTTGTGCCTGGAGAAGATGCAGTTGTCTGAGGTTGCCCAAGGCATTTTGCAGCCTCGAAGGCACTTCTGTGATCTTTCCAAAAGGGAAAATCTCTTGCCATCTGCCATGCTAGGATCTAACACAAATTGCACAGCGGAGTTGGTAAAACCGTGTGTTTCCCATGCAGTAGAACTGGGGGTGATGTGTGCTCAGCTTCCCCACAGGATTGGTTGATGGTGGATTGCTGTACAGATCACCATATCCTGCATGTGATTGTTCTTCTGTGCCCCCAGCTTAGCAGACATAAAGAAGTTTTAGAGAAGTGTCTGTTTTTTTTTTTAATGAAAAAGTGAGCAGAGGTGCCTGGTTCCTCCTACTGCACCAACTACACTTGTGTTTTGCCCTGGGGGGCAAAATTGACTGCACCAGCTGCTTTGAGGAGAATGCAAGTTCCTAAGTTCCATTCCAGTGTGAAAAGGAGCAAATTATATTTCCTTCAGCAGCACACAGTGTATCCACATGATTTCAGTTATATAAGCTTGCTTACTTCATGGCCATTTATTTATTTGGAAACTTCCCTCAGACAGCAGGGAAAGTGCTGCAAACCCACTGTGAGGCTCTGCAACTGCAGAGCAGCTCGGCAGGCAGCTGGGAGTGTGTGTGCCTCTGGCTCAGACAATGTGTGGCAGCATCAAGTCCTTTAAGAACAGCTTACTTAGAAGTGTCACTGTGCTGTGTTCTCCCCTGCTCTCAAAGAACGGAGTGAAAAGGGTACTGCAACCATCAGCTTGTGTTCATAGGTGGGTTATTTGTTGGATGTGTTGACCTTGCCTCTGCCCCTTCAGGAGGAGCATGGAATAAATCCTTTGCAGGGGGAAATGCACTGGAGCTGCCCACTCAGGATATTTACTTGGCCGTTCCGTGGTGCCACAATTGTCAGTGAGGGGACAGCATTGGATGCTGGAGACCAGGGATACTGCCTCTAAAAAGCTGATGTTCAGGCAGGGCCATCTTGTGCACTCACACTATCAGTTGCCAGGATTGTGCATAAATGTCCTTGTTTTCTGACATTGCAAACTCAAGTCTTGTAAATGTTGGGGAAATAGTTGGTATCTGAATTTTCTGTATCTGCCAATATTTAATTCAGGGAGCAAATAAAAACCATCCTGGTGTTACCAGCTTGTTTGCTTTTTTTTTTTTTTTATTTGGAATTGTCTCCAATTTTATATGCCTGAGCAGGGCTTCGTGTGTAAGTTAAATAACTCATTGCTGCTTTTTCCTCAGAATTTAAGCACACAAGAGGCACACAGGAAATCAGCACAGCATTGAATCGGTGAAAGTGTTTGATGGTAACTCATGACCCCTATTTGCAGCTAGAGAACAATTAATTAAAACTTCTGGAATCCTGAAGTGGGTGAGGTTTGGTTTTGTACAGAATTACGTTGGAAAGATGAACCCTAAAGTCGAAGAAATCTGTTATCATTTGTCATTATGGGAATTGCTGGGAATGTTGGCTCATATGCCCTGCATTGTGCCCTCCTGATGCTGGGAAATAGGAACTGGCAGAGTCAGGGAAGGGCAGCTACAGTAAAACCATTTACAAACCAGCTGCAAGACTTGGTAATTTTAAAATCTCCTTGGACATCTCAAGTATTTTTTTTCCTTTTACAAGGTAAAGATGGCTTAAGAATAAATTTAATGTGTAGTGCTGTAAATAGCTTAGTTTTGCCAGAAGTTCTTGATTATTTCTGACAAGTAACAATTCCACTTTTGTTTTTTTCCACATTCCTTCCTCCTTTGCTCCAAGTCTGTGGTATGAGCTGCTTTTTTACCTGGGAGTTAAAATCCAAGAGGAGAATATTGCTCTATGGCCACATCCTTTTTTATAGATGCCAAGAATGGAGTAGCAAAAAGAAATCAAATTAGGACACTTGATAGTCTTCAAGTATCCTTATGTACTGATACATGGTTCAGTATCTTATGTACTGATTCATATTGTACTTTTTAAAGGAGTATTTACTACATTGCTGAAGTGTAGGGTGGGTTTGATGCTTTCTTGTTGTTGCAGTGAAGATGTTTTTTTGGTTGGAAGACTAGAAATGCCTTTGAGAGTAATCTTGAATGTGGAATCAAAAAGTACTTTATTTTCCTAAGGCTGTAATAATCAACTTGTCTGACTTAGCATCTGACAGGGATGGATGGATGGATGGATGGATGGATGGACAGAACCTGGTGTTGCTGTATCAAACCCATAACTTCAGTTAAAGATAGTAACCCTTTAAAAAGAAGATAATAGTTTGGTGTTGCTTAAAGGTGTGAGTGATGGAACTCGAGTTCACATCCACCTCTGCTTTAGGCTGTTCCAAGATGCACTAAAATGTCTGAAGCCTGTGTACTCTGTAAGGAGAAGCAACGTTATCAATGCTGCAATTTTTAAATTGCAATAATTGCAAAAATAAGCCAACAAACAGCTCAAAAACTTCCTTGTGGACCTTGGAGTGCACAGCACAATCCCCTCTTGCTAATTTCTTTGGCACTGTGTTCTTAGCTTCCATTCAGTGAATCATACAGCACAAGGTCTCTGTGAGCAATGAAACTGATCTATCATTGAGTCTATTCAGTCACTTGGCCTGTTTTAAAAGAAAAGGCAGTTGTAGCAATTAGATTTCATCTACTACCACCCTGGGGGATGTGGCACTCCTCCCCTGAGCTGCATGTGCTCCCTTGGGAGCTCAGCACTACTGAAAATTGCCCTTTTGGTAACAAAGGTAACAAATTTGTTACCCTTTTGGTAACAAATACAAAGGTAGTGTGTACAATACAGGCTCCAAGGTGCATCCACGGCTGTGCTGGAAGGTGGGTGAGATAGTGGCCCTGCCAGGGGCAGACTGGGATTCTTTCACATGTCCCTGCTTTTGGGGCAAGGAGGTGTTGCAAAAAGACTTTCAGATTATCTCTGTCAGGATTGATACGGGAAAAAGCAACTTAAACTAAACTTTTCCATTCCTGACCTGGATTCCTCATTTCAGGTACACCAGCTTTTACCACAGAGCTCTGAGCATAAGGAAATTATAATCTTCCAAGAGTTAATGTGGAAACATGTGGGAGTCTCAGACTACTTATAGCTTCTGCTTACCTGAGGACTTCCCTTGAATTTTTAATTTTTTTCAGTTTAATGTCAGGTTCTTTCCCCCATCTAGCAGTGCTGCCCAGGTAATTACTAGCAATGCCTGCAGGACTCTTTAATGCATTAGGAGGCTTATTTAGCTCAGGCTGCCTGCTTGCCTGAGGAACTTGGCCCTGTTCCCTGTAGAATCTCTCTGGCTCCTTTTCCTGCGGCAGGGGAGTCTAGTCTGAAGGCTGATCTAGTCTCATGCCCTATTGCAGGCCCGTGGTGTGGTGCTTCCTCTGCATTTGTTCCTTCTAATCCAGGATAGTGCAAGGCAGTTCTCGCCCTTCCTGTTGGTGGGTGTTCCCAAAACTCCATCCACCTCAGCTTTGCTCTCAGCCACAGCTCCAGGAAACTGCTGATGGAGATGGTTCCTTGGTGTCTGCTGCATGCTGGCAAGGTGTGCACAGGGGAAACCAGACAACCTGAGACTGCTGTGGAAGAGAGGCAAGTCCTAGGGGTTGGGGTCACAGTGGTGATGACTGTAGGTAAGAATGTGCTGGGGTCCAGGGAGATAGAGGATGGGAAAAAAACACAGAGCCAAAGGGTGCCCAGTTGAAGAAGCCATGGTATGTGGAACAGAGGATGCTCATGAAGAGCAAAGAGTCTGCTTGGTGAGGAAAAGGTCTGAGTACTGGGGTTAGTTGTTGGATGGTGACAAGGGAAACCTCAGCTGAAGAGGAGTTAGGGTGGGTGGTAGTCCTTGTGTGTGGTGGCCATCTGAGACAGTACAGGGAGCTCAAAGGGGTCTGTACATGGAAGGATAGGGTAGAGATGGATATGCCTCATGTTTTGTAAGCTGTACTGATGGGGCAGATAGCCATATGAGGAGCATGGGGAAGGCTGCAGGAAGAGAAGGTGAGGCCTGGGGTGTGGACAGAAGCAGAGGTCGTGGGACACAGGAATGAGCCTGTGGAGCAGCATCAGAGGGTGTAGAGGGGGTGTGAAAGCTGAATGGGGGTAGGGAGCCTGGGAGAAGTATATTCCCAGCTGGCACTGGGAGTGTGGGTGCACGGGGAGTACTAGGCTGTGGACAGGAGGATGTGGATGTAAAGTATAAATCCCAACGCACCCACGAGCGATGGGGCTGTGCTGGGGCAGTCCTAGGAGCCATGCACCCACATGAGGCACAGCAGCTGCGGGGGTGCTGGGGCAGTCCCAGGAGCCATGCACCCACATGAGGCACAGCAGCTGCGGGGGTGCTGGGGCAGTCCCAGGAGCCATGCACCCACATGAGGCACAGCAGCTGCGGGGGTGCTGGGGCAGTCCCAGGAGCCATGCACCCACATGAGGCACAGCAGCTGCGGGGGTGCTGGGGCAGTCCCAGGAGCCATGCACCCACATGAG